>REGL01000744.1:0-12283 GCA_004194395.1 Aurelia aurita complex sp. Pacific | reverse complement strand
TAATAATAATAATAATAATCGAATGTTTTAACAGGATAACCTATCAGTACAATACATACTGTTATCATTAGGGTCCTGATACTTAATAAATTAATGGTAAAAGATCTAAAAACTAATTACAAGAGTCCAATACAGTCCAATCCAAAGATAAAATATTTTTACATCAAATAAAATGAGTTTCTAAAAATCGTCTAAAAAGAATTCTAGATTCAATCTTTCTGGCACTTAGTGGTAAGTCATTAAATTCTTTTCCTGCCAGATAATAAAAACCTTTGCGTCCAAATTCTGTTTTCACTTGAGGCAACTTAACGAGATGTTGGTCGTTTCTAGTATTTGTTCCATGAGCATTTATAACGAAGTAATCTTTCATTGCATCACAGACATTGCCTTGTAAGGTATCAAACACCAAATTACAGGACCTCTTTTTCACTCCTGCTTCGATACTAGGCACACGCAAGCTGACAGATGCAAGCTTGGTCGATCTAATAACATCAAGGCTTCTACGCTCAAGACTTTCAATTCTTTTCTTGTATGATGAAGACCATCCGAGGGACAGTGAACAGTGACTTTGTCCTGTTGATAGCTTACCACTACTCAGATCCAGTGATTCACTTAAAGGGGCTGGATAAGAAACTGTCGAGGAAATTTTTGATTTGGCTGTTTTCAGATAAGCTATTTTATAGCGACTATTCAACGAAAATTCGAAATAAATGTCTCCTCTTGTAGATTTGCCTTTGCACTTTCTTCTGATACAATTTAAAGCTCCATATGTTTTGGGATTGCTGTGATATAAATGGATTTGCAAAGAGTATTTTTGTTGATCTTTCAACCAAAGATCAGCCTGTCTCTAAATAAGGATCTTTCCTTTTGAATTTAGCTAATTACAAAGGAATTTCTCCTTTCAAAATACGATATTTGATGCAAAAACCATGGGTTTGTTTACGTATTTCATATACAGCCCCTTTAAACTTCAATTCGTATTCCTTACGAAGGTTTTTCGGTGGATATCGTGTAACTGCCATTTTATTGCAAAATACTGTCAACCCAAATATCATTGAAAAAAGCACAAAACATTCAAAGATATTTAACTCGAGAAAAAGTTCTATCAAACCTTTACAGCTATGGAGGATGAGATTGTATATGACATTAAGATCCAACAATCTACAAATAAATAATGCCAAATTTTAAATCTATGTAGATAAGCAATTTAATATGGAGGGTGAGAGTTACTTTTACATTTCACAGGTGATAAATAGAGTACCGAATACCATGGCGGTGCAATCAAAAGACGCGTATTTTAGCCCAAAGAAAACAGATCATCGACCTAGGATTCCAAGGTATTATGAATACTTTCACAACGTTGAAGGAAACTGATCTTGCAAGCAAGTTTCAAACCTAATATTGACAAGGAGAGTTGCTTGCACGATTTATAGGTGATAAATTGTTGAATTAAGGGAGTAGTGATACCTTGACGTGTAAATCTAATGACATTTATTATCATTCTGATGAAAACAGATCATCAACCTAATCTAGGAACGCAAGGCATCATTACTACCTTCACAATGTTGAAGGAAACTGATCTTGCAATCAAGTATCAAGCCTAACATTGACATTAAAAGTTGCTTTTTTGTTTTATACGTCATAAATGGTTGAATTAAGAGAGTACCGAATACCACGAAGGCGTTGCAACCTAGAGGTGTTTATTTTAGCCCAAGGAAATAAGATCATCAACCTAGCTATTTTTGACAAAAAGCTCAGCTTCAAACAGCAAGTAAAATCTCTTTGTAAGAAGGCTGGTCAAAAGCTACATGCTCTTTCAAAGAATTTCTCATTTTCTTGATACTGAGCAGCTGAAACGAATAATGAAGGCATTTATCTTGTCCCAATTCAACTACTGTCCTCTTGTATGGATGTTCTGTGACAGAACATTGAACAATAAAATTAACCATATTCACGAACGGGCATTGCGAATAACTTACAAAGATATGAGATCAGATTTTNTTTATACACAGTCAACTTTTTGTGAAAATTCAACGTATCGAAGAACTTGAAGTTGTCTGGGAAATTTGTTTGATTACAAAATGATTGACCTCTGTTCCTCATCCAAATTTGGTGCTTTAAAGCAAATTTGGAGTTCAGTTTTTCTCACATCTTCCAAAACATGGACTGGAAAAGGAGAGAATAGTCCGAGAAATGATCATATATTTGAATTATCATATATTTGAAACTGTTTTTCGGACCGTTGGCATAATTTAGACCAAACAAGTAGTATCTCAAGAGATAGCTGAGCCCTTCAGCTACATGCTAATAACTTGTTAATAATGCTAATAACTTGTTTATGTTCATAAAATCTGCTTTCAGAAAACTACATACTATCTAGCTCGTGAGGTTTTTTTTGGTCACCCGGTCGTTAGACAAACAATAGTGTGCCTAGGCATTAACTTTGTCCTGTTCAAGGCCGAAGCCAGTGGGGGGGGCTGGGGGGCGGAGCGCCCCCCCAGAAGGCCATTTGTCGGAAACTTTACTCCACTTGTCGGATTTTTGTTGTTGTTACAGGCCCAAATTTAGAAGATTTTACTGGGAAAATGATGCAAAGAACATGAATTTATTGACTTTCGAGGATAAATTTTGACATGAATTTTGAATCTGCAGCATTTTTTTCTTCATATTGGCCAATTTTGAAGGCTCCAATTTTGAAACTACAAAATAATTCAAAAATCTAGTCATCAAAGGAGCACATCAGTCTTTTCGTGTATGTTTAAACGTATGTTCCCAAAATCGGTGTTGTTGCTGTTGTTGTTGTTGATTTTATAGCGTCGGAAAATTTTGGTTCTTTGCCCCCCTAAGAATTAAGGCTGGTATCGGGCCTGGTCCTGTTGATAGATTACCACTACTTAGATCCATTGATTCACTTAAACTTCAATTCGTATTCCTTACGAAGGGTTTTCGATGGATATCGTGTAACTGCCATTTCATTGCAAAATACTGTCAACCCAAATATCATTGAAAAAAGCATAAAACATTCAACGATATTCAACTCGAGAAAAAGTTTTATCAAACCTTTACAGCTATGGAGGATGAGATTGTATACGACATTAAGATCCAACAATCTACAAATAAATAATGCCAAATTTTAAATCTATGTAGATAAGCAATTTAATATGGAGGGTGAGAGTTACTTTTACATTTCACAGGTGATAAATAGAGTACCGAATACCATGGCGGTGCAATCAAAAGACGCGTATTTTAGCCCAAAGAAAACAGATCATCGACCTAGGATTCCAAGGTATTATAAATACTTTCACCATGTTGAAGGAAACTAATCTTGCAAGCAAGTTTCAAATCTAATATTGACAATGAGAGTTGCTTGCACGTTTTATCGGTGATAAATTGTTGAATTAAGGGAGTAGTGATACCTTGGCGTCTAAATCTAATGACATTTATTATCATTCCGATGAAAACAGATCATCAACCTAATCTAGGAACGCAAGGCATTATCACTACCTTCGCCATGTTGAAGGAAACTGATCTTGCAATCAAGTATCAAGCCTAACATTGACATTAAAAGTTGCTTTTTTGTTTTATACCTCATAAATGGTTGAATTAAGAGAGTACCGAATACCACGAAGGCGTTGCAACCTAGAGGTGTTTATTTTAGCCCAAGGAAATAAGATCATCAACCAAGCTATATCAATGTAATGCATTACTACTTCTGTAATGTTGGAGAAATCCACACAACGTGATTCACCTTGGGGGCAGGCCTGCCGCAGGAGGCCCCTGACCAATGATATTCACCTTGGGGATAGGCCTAGCTTTGACACACCCGCTCTAATATCTCATAGTATGTGACATTAAAAAACCTACAATTTTCATTATAAAACTTTAAGAGGTCCTTTACACCCTTTACAAACCAAACAAGTTAATGGATATCTTGTTGCTAAAATCTGACTAATACGATTATGAGCCAAGAAATCTTTTTTCCGTTTATCCTGTTGTGAGCATCCTGTGTTTGCTTCTTTGCTTGCCTGCAAAAACAGAAAAGATTTGAGAGAAACATCGAAAGAACTAGAAATTATATCTTTTCGTTAACCACTGTTCACAGTATAAATCATCTGATTATCTGAAGATGGAGACTTTCTATTTTCAATGTCTTTCATGTGAATGACCAGGGGGTAGTCATAATAGTTTGCTCCCCGTGGTATCGTCTGCGTAGTATTGAAAGTAATTTAGATAGCGTAAATAGTTATGTGTCAAGTAAACTTTTAGATGGAATATAGAAAAATTAGTCCATTTGACATGACTATTACTGACTCCTATCATCTGCTAGTATTTGTTGGGGATACGAATCCTCAAAGTTCAAAACAACGGTTATCCCCCAAAAGGAAACCTGTGATCATGCGCAGAGCGCATGTTTGGTTTTGTGGAAAGAATGTGGGCGGATAATCCGGCCACAATGCAAACAAGAATTAGCAAAGAAACAAAGAGATTCTCGCGCATGGTAATAGGTTTCCCAGTGTGATCTGCGTTGAACTTTACCAGCATAACTAAAGGATCAGACAAAAGGGGAAGTCCTCGGTATCCTCGACAAGTATATTCTTGAACTTCGATAAACAGACATGCTGTCTGGGGCTGCATTTTTATTGGCTATTATCATAAACTTCGAAAACAAAACTTGTGTTTATCATTAACATCAACAGAAATAGATTTACAACGACAACTTAGCTCCTCCACTGTGAATCTTCAAATGCACCTGAGGCGCTTAACCAAAGGATCTATTAGAGGCGGAGGAATATTTGAGGGAGGCGCCTTATTGAATAACATTTTGGACAAGTTGATTGATGCCCATTGCTATTTTTAGCCTGTGGACAGGCTTCAAGCTTGAGAATAAGAAAAAAGAAATGCAGGAAGAGTCCTTTCTTTTTCTTTTCCTCCTCCGCAGCTCCAACATACATGGCCTGTTCACTGGCTATGCTATGCTTTGCTATGCCATGCCATGCCATGCTAACACAACATTATTTTCTCTGGTCTTGCTTCTTTTCGCCAGACGTCGGATTGTCAGATAAAATAGGCTACTTACAAACCTGACATCTTATCTTTTAACTCAGCTTATTCATTTTAAAAATTTCAATGTATCTAAATACCTTGACAGCTCTCTGCTCTCCAGCAGATAAACACGTGCTTTTCTTCTCTAAATCATCTCCTTTGTCTTTATCAGCAACTATGTACATTTCCGAAATTTGTTGTTGTCGTTGTTGTGGTCGTTGTTGTTGTTGTTGCAGCTGCTGCTGTTGTTGTTTACCATTGCATTCGAGCCTATCGTGTATTGCTTTTTCGGTAATTCTTTTCGCTAAACTGTGATTGGCAATAGCAAGATCAATCGAAGAATTCTGTAAAGCTTCATCGGGTATGGCATAACAACCAGTCATCTCGGATAGCTTCAAAAGAAATCTGAAAAGTACGAAATATTTCTTCACATAGGAGGCTTTAAATTATGAGCCAAAAAATGCAGAAGATTTTGGAACGAGCTTTTCCTTCCGAGAGCCATGATGCCAATCTATTTCATAATGCTGACGTGGTTCTGCGTGGTTCTGCGTGGTCACGTGGTTGGTCACGTGGTTGGTCACGTGGTTCTGCCACAGGTGGGATGAAATTTGCTACTTGATATATCAAAAAAAGAAATAATGAACCAGAAAGATTTGATGTATTAGAGTTTCCTGCAGCGCCTACTCTCCTCCGCCGGTTTTTTGCCTCCGCCCGGACCACAGAACCATGGACTACAGAACTACGGAACCAAAGAACCATAGACTTCGGAACTAGAAACCGGCGGAGGAGAGTATGCAGCGCCCGTGCTGTATGCTATGCAACAGAATATCGCATTATGACTTACCTGTTGCAGAAGCAACGACAGTTCTTAATTGCAAGCAATAATGTTTCATTGCTCCTAAAGCAAGGTTTCAAATGCATCGTTACATCATGGTTACATTCTCTATATTATCAAAGATATTACAATGCTGCGTATTAGACTATATTTTACCTGTTGGCAGAAGCAATGGTAGTCGTTAATTGCATATGTTCCTGCAGTAACGTTTCAAGTGCTGCATTACATTCTCTGTATTTGGAATCAGTGACAGCTTTCCAGCTTGCAAGTTCGTCTGCCATTACCCTAGGAAATGATAAAACAAACAATTGATCAAGATTAAAGCTTGTCATCTTTCTAAAGTAATGACTCTAGAAATAAAGAAATAACCATGAAAGAAATAATAATAACAGAAAAATATCATTTTCTTATAATAATCATTACAGCCCTGAAGAAGTCCTGCATGACAGGACGAAATATTGGCATAAATTTATTCAATCATTTGCTGTTGCTTTTGTTGTATTGCGGTGTTTCTGCCTTTAAACTTAATGACTCATTCCCTAACTAACACGAGAAAATGTGATTTAAAAAAATACTGATTTATAATTTGCAGACTGGTAATGTGATCTAAGCTCTCCCCATGGTGCAAGTAAGAGGTGACAATTATTCGGGCTACATTTATTACCAAATTGCTGAAAACATATAAGTCTTTAAATCTATGATATATTACCTGCTAGCTAAGAATTTACTTCTCCATACATCAGATTGAATCGTCACACTTTCAACTTCTTCTTGTTTTTCATCTAAACGATTTTGCAGTTTCTTTGCTTCTCTCTCAGTCAAAGCATTCTCAAGTGTCATCTTTTCCAGCCTATATGAATATAGAACAGGTTTATCGTTATTCGACGTTGCCCTTTATTGCAGCTATTAAAACATTTCCTCTCCTTTCAGGGTTTCAGGTAATTGATCTGTTGCAGGATTTAACAATGTTCTCCCTTGTTGCAGATTAATTTGGTTATTATTCTTTAAAAGGCGTTAACAGATTTATTTCCACAGATTACAGTATCTAACGTTGCATTTATCGGTGTATTACGATAAGTCCGTTACTTAAGGCAATTCTAAAATTATGTACTGCAAATCCTTTGTTTTAACATAAAACGACTAAACATACGGGACCGGTCATCATTTCTTGCCTGGGAGATATCTAGAAGAGGAGACAACAATTTTTACTCCTCTAGAGGGGGGGGGCACAAAATAAAGCCCATGTCAAAGAGAGGATATCAAAATAAGTTGAGGCAACTCCTGTTAATTTATAAAAGGATAATTCGTCAGTTTTTAAGTAAAATCCTATCCTGCCAATTTCCAATACTACTTCTTCATGAAGTAATTCAATTCTTGCATGCAGCTGCGCGTGCTTAACTTGATCTGCTTGGTGCACAATTCCCATCTCAATCGCAAACGACATTCCATTAGGATCTGGACCGAGGGATACTCGGTTTGAAAAGTTTGACTGGGCTGCGTTAAAACTACTATCACCGCTGTGTACAGTCGTCAAATTTCTGTAAAATGTATCCAAATATCGCTTTATCAAGACTCTTTCGTAGAATAGATAAAAGGTCTAGTCGGACCAAACCTCTCGATAGCAGCTCTCACTTTTTTGGACATTATGTAATAAGTGTAACGATGTACCTCTGTTCTAGGTCTTCGCCTACAGAAGCAACAAGCAATGTCTTCAGTTCCGAGTTAACCTAAAAAAAAGATGTTACATTCAAACTTAGATTATGGCTCGAGCTGAAGATATTATTTTAGTTGGGGATTGTATCTGGTTTGATAGACTATCAAATGCAGATCTATAAACCCCATTTCTATATCATTTGGTTCTACACGAGTAATGTAAATGACTGCAGGACGTGAAAGATAACACCAAAGCCACTGGAAAGATAACACCAAAGTCTTTATCTTTAGAAATAACACAAAAAGGCATCGCTTCTACTGCAAGTATCTTTTGTCTCATATTGGCTCTCTTCTCCATTAACTTTCATCATAATATGAAATATAAGCATGTATAAGCCTTTGATAAAAATAACCTTACAAAGATAATAGGCTGAGACATGTGCCGCGCCAAATTTGGGTAACTGACATACGTCAACGAGAAATACTGATATCTGATAGGCTAAATTTTGACAGTAAGTGGCTTGAGTCACTTTTATGTGCTTATATTCCCTTTAATATCAAGCTGGGGTTTTTACATTACCTGTGTCTGGATACCAAGTTGCTTTGACACTTTCATTTTCTCCTCTATGATTTTGTCCTTCATTTCTTCCAAATTTGATAACTTTAATTTCAAATCGCCAATTTCTTTGTAGAGATTCGTGGAGTTATTTTGGTGAGTGGGNAAGTATCTTTTGTCTCATATTGGCTCTCTTCTCCATTAACTTTCATCATAATATGAAATATAAGCATGTATAAGCCTTTGATAAAAATAACCTTACAAAGATAATAGGCTGAGACATGTGCCGCGCCAAATTTGGGTAACTGACATACGTCAACGAGAAATACTGATATCTGATAGGCTAAATTTTGACAGTAAGTGGCTTGAGTCACTTTTATGTGCTTATATTCCCTTTAATATCAAGCTGGGGTTTTTACATTACCTGTGTCTGGATACCAAGTTGCTTTGACACTTTCATTTTCTCCTCTATGATTTTGTCCTTCATTTCTTCCAAATTTGATAACTTTAATTTCAAATCGCCAATTTCTTTGTAGAGATTCGTGGAGTTATTTTGGTGAGGGGGAGTTTCTTCATCTAAGATCGTAACAGGCTGTGACTTTTTTATCTTTCCTAATATCTCTCTTGCATTTCGTGATGAAATAACTTGCTTTACTTTCCTTGCAGCTGGGGTTGAGGCAGCAATAGGTTTTGGCAAAACAGTTTCTTCTTGCAAGTTTGGAGATATCTGCCTTGGCATTGAGGCTTCATTATTTTCAAATTCCATGCCATCGCCAGCAGAACGAACTGTCCTGTCTGGGTTTGATATGCCTGCAAGAGAATTATACAATACAAGGACTTGTACACATAACATGGTTTTCCTGCCTGAGGATTCTTGTTTAAATATTCTTTCCAGACTTTAAAAGCTACTCAAAAATTCTTATCAGAAAATGAAGAATTCTTGAAAACTCCTTAGAATCCTTGCCATGTACAAGACCATGCACAAGGCCAGTACTGTATCTAGCATGATAAACTACCACTAAAGTATTTGTAGTTAGACACGTTTTCTTTCTATGCTACCGCTACTTGCACATAATAACATGGTCTTCCTGCCTGAGAAATTTTCTTTGGAACAATTTAAAGTCTTTCATATGGTTCAACAATTCTGATCAAAATACAAAGACATTACCTGCAGTACAGGCTTTGTGGCAAATTAACTTCTGTTTTCTTCCTCTACGAAAATACAAGGCGGCCATGTACTAGCCATATACAGGCCTTGTAGTTATGGCCTTGTAACCTTATTCTAGCCTAAAAAAGGCCTTGCTGTAACCTTGTAAATGACTTGAAAAATACTAATTAACATTTTGAAAGCCTTGTGCTGGACTGGTTGCAACTTGGAATCTTACTGATAGACATGTAATTTTCTTCAAAGGTTATTACAAGGTCATAACAAGGTCATGATCCCCGCTATAAGGCAAAAACTTGACCTGTACAAGGCTAAGTCTAGCCTTATATTTTTGTACAGATTGACTATGAAGGAAACTCTAACCATTCTTCTTCCAAACAATTTTGCATCTTTCATACTTTTATAGAGGATTCAACTGTATTTGATGAAGTCTTATGAATTCCCGAAGANGCTGTAACCTTGTAAATGACTTGAAAAATACTAATTAACATTTTGAAAGCCTTGTGCTGGACTGGTTGCAACTTGGAATCTTACTGATAGACATGTAATTTTCTTCAAAGGTTATTACAAGGTCATAACAAGGTCATGATCCCCGCTATAAGGCAAAAACTTGACCTGTACAAGGCTAAGTCTAGCCTTATATTTTTGTACAGATTGACTATGAAGGAAACTCTAACCATTCTTCTTCCAAACAATTTTGCATCTTTCATACTTTTATAGAGGATTCAACTGTATTTGATGAAGTCTTATGAATTCCCGAAGAATTACTTGCAGTGGCGAACACTTGGGGGAGCGGAGGAGGTGCAATCACCTCCATGTTGGCTGGAACAAAGATTTTTTGTTTTGAAATAATATGCTCTTTTACTCAATAAAAGCTTCGCCCTCCCCCAATATCAGGAAAACTGTCCGCCACTGATTATCTAAAATAAAATATTTGATAAAACTTGCCATTTTCAATGTCTGGCTTTATTTCATTTCTTGCTGCAAATGTATCCTCAGAATTTCTAAAAAAAGATGTGAAAATATTTATCAAATATGCCACTGTACATCAACTAATGCAGGAAAACCATGGTTCCAAAAAGGCTCTGTCAAGCCTCTAGGGGGCTTATTTAATTTTGGACACTCTAGGGGGGGGGGCTTAAAAGAGAGGGGACTTATTCACAAAATACAAGGATATATTATATTAATTGCTTTTCAGTTATTTTCCGTATATTTTGCGAATTCAACAACTAATTTCATGAGTCAGATTACATTAAATTTGACACAGTTTTTATCCCAGACCGTATGAAGATTGATATGCAATAAACTTGTTTATAGAAACACATTTGATAGCCTCTGGAATTTGACATTAGTGGGGGTGGGGGGGGGGTGGGGACTTAATAGAGAGAGGGGCTATATAAAATTTTGGCTCAGAGGGGAGAGGCTTATTAGAGAGTGGGCTTAATAGAGAGCTGGGCTTAATAGAGAGGGGGGCTAAATAGAGCTTTTATGGCATTCAAAAATTTGGTCAGGAAATGTATGTATGCACAGTTAAGATTACAATTTATGCATGGAACTGGTCAGCTAGATTAAGCCCATTTCTAATTTTGTTACACACCATGCAACCAATCAAAATTATTTTCTTTGGAACCCTTCATTGTTTTCTTAATTTTGTGATAGTTTACATAAATTCCTTTCCAATTTCTTTTCATCAGAAGTAGCTAAGCACTAATCGAGTCTGTGACCCTTTGTCATAACGCTCAAGTGGTGGGGCCCTACCGGGTATCAAACCCTGTCCGCCTGACTTTTTTGACTGCAAAGTCAGAGGATTACACCACAGCGCAACACACCTTTCATGTACTATACACATGGTCACAGGGCTGTCATGGTCCTTGTGACATCGTCCTTGTAGAATTGCAAAGTAGTTTGAGTTGTGTAATTATCAAATATGCCATGTAAATGTTCAGATGAAATGTAGAAATGTACTGTATATAAAAACATTTTTCATTTTGCTACTGTTTCTTTTTAAAGGCCTTTCTGGCAAATTCTTTCATCAAACAAACAGGAAGAACAAACACAAAATCCAAAACTGACTGCAACGTACCTTGAAATCTGTAATGGTTTTGGTTCAATTAGGAATATTCTTTGAGCCATACTTCTTGACGTATTTCAGTAACAAAGTTCCTGTGTCCTCAGTTCATGTGTTTTCTGGAATTTTTGAGTAAATATTGACACATTAAGAATGGTGACAAACCAAATTTGTCTGTCAATATGAGGTTAATAACAAAAAATGAATCGTTCATCAGCAACAAGCATACACAATCTATTATGATACGAAGATAGGTGAAACACAAGAGGTCTTTTCTTTTTGATCAAGTAAAATATCAACTAAAACAAGATATACAATACTGGTTCAATCCACTGTAGGAAAAGACACGCAGTCACCTTAGTTCCCACTGCTGATGGGAGAAGAGGCCTGACTTCAAAGGAAACAATAGATTGTTTTGGGGGCCAATAAGGCCTTTTTGGGGGTGGTCTTTCCAGGGGTCAGGTCAACAAGTTTGAACTTTTCCAAGACTGATAAGTTTGAAAAATGTGCACGGAAGATGTGTGCTTGGTTGTTGTTTTGAGCACAATGATTCTATTGTTCTTCCTTTGTTATATTAGAAATTGGGCATGGAAAGTATTCCGTGGATGTGTGTGTGGAATATCTTCCACATACTACACAATTTCTAGTATAAAATCTTCGGCTAGTTTGCACTTTAGCGGACACACTTATAACATTTCTTCGTGTGTGAATTATTTTGCACCGATTTTGGATGGAAAATGCATCAGAACTAAGATTAAAGTATACCCATTGAACCAGCGGGGGCTTGGGGGCGGCAGCCCCCAAAAAATCGCAAAGAAACGACTTCATTGATTGCCGGTTCCTGCTGCATCTTTAGGCCATATTTAAGTCATGTTGACGTTCTCAAGTAAGTGCGAATTAATCGAATTACGTGCGAATCTTGCATTATCCAATCAGATGATATGAATTATATCACTATTGTTT
>REGL01000743.1:107973-156005 GCA_004194395.1 Aurelia aurita complex sp. Pacific | reverse complement strand
GCGAAAGATTTTGAAATGTGCCAAGAGACCTGGGATTATAAAAGGATTATAAAAGCCCCACCCAGAGAATTAATTTGTTTGAAATCAAAGTTCTTACATTTCTATTGTAATTGAGGCAGAGTGTGTCCCCAGCCATGGAGACTACTATCAAAGCTGCAGACTTTCACATATAGTATTGTGAAAATTCAATGAGAAGCAATACAATTTTATTTTCACGGCCATGACAAATGATAAAGATCTCCATGCTTTAGTACTTCTGCACAAAGAATCATTTGCTATTTCTATCCAATAATTGAGGGGACAGAAATAGAGCAAAAAATGCGAGGAGGAGAGCAACAAATAGCAACAGGGTAGGGTGCCAAGCGGCACAGTGTGGGCCTATCTATTTTTCAAAACAACACAACCAACACAACCCGGCAGCCCATCATGTGATCACTTTCAACGCGGCGTATTGCGCATGCCTAGATCGAAAGTTATTTTTAGATAGGCCAACTTAGCCTTGCACATACCCTTTAAACCATCAAAATGATAAAATAACGTTTTCTTAGCTCATACGTGGCCTTCTTATGAAACTTTTAAAATGTATTATGCTCTCTCATCAGTGTTAGCATAAAAAAATCAACATTTACATAATAGTAAACAGCCCATTTCTCACCGCTTTTAGACTAATTCAAAAATAGGACTTTCGGCTAAATTTCAGAAGGAAATGATGAACATAAATTTACAAGCAAAATCTCAAAACTTAAGTTGGAGCCTCGGGCCTTGGGTCTGCGCGCAGGCTACCTCGGGCCCCGTTCAATTTCGCAATGTCTTCCTTATGAAACACTTTGCATTGACAAATCGTTGAACAATGTAAGTAATCTCAATTTCATCATCTTAGGCCCCGTTCACACTGCTCCGTTTTTGTTATGATCCGGTTTTGATGCATCGAAGCTACCCGTTCACATTGCTCTGGTTTTGTGCAAAAACGGAGAGAAAAACCTCCGTTTTTGTGAAATTGTTCACACTGATCTGCACAGAAACTGCACGAAAACGGAGGTTTTCAATAACGCTATCAAAATGGATATCCATTTCGAAAACGCACTTGATTAATGTGAACGCACAGAAACAGAGGTTTTTTGAAACGCTCCAGGATTCAACAATGAGTTTCAAGAAGCCGGAACAATGTGAATACACAAAAACGGATATCTTTGGCTCCGTATTTGTAATGATATGGGTCAATGTGAACGGACAAAAAACGGACGTTTTTCCCTCCGTTTTTGCACAAAACCGGAGCAATGTGAACGGGTAGCCTCGATGCATCAAAAACGGATCATAACAAAAGCGGAGCAGTATGAACGGGGCCTCAGTAAGATGATGGCATGGAAATTTCTTAAGTTGGTAACATAACTTTTCCTGTACGATTTTTCAAACAATAGATGAATCTTTCTGTCTCACCTGTATACTTTTTGCAAATTGAAAGCCGTTGATGGGATAGTCAATATCACTTGAAGTTGATTTATGATTTTTTTAGCTTCCCTCATATAACTTCAGCACTGTAAAATACCTTCAACAAATTATCTGTAAAACTGAAGACATCTTGCAAAACTGCATGTTTCTCTTCCAGACTGATGTAATTTTAGTAAGTTGTGACCTGGTAACTGATGCACCTTTCCACCGACTTGCTGATATACACAGAACTTATGATGCAAGTTTAACAGCTTTATTTGCACCAAGAATTGAAACACAGCAAGAAAAAGAGGTTGGCAAAGGTGGGAAAGTTAAAGCAAAGGCTGCTGATCAAGGTAATAAATGCTCATTATCTATAATGCTCTTTTAAAGCCTTTATATGAATCCTATTTTAGGACTTTTCGTAAGTAACGATATTCACACTCAATAAATGTCACAATAAGGAACCAAAAGCTTCTTCAAGAAAAAGAAGTATCTCGAATGTGGTCTCTCATTACCAGACCCTTTGTTGACCATTGTAAGGCTCCATTGCTAATCTTAGAGGTCCTTTGCATGAGACATTTCAACCCGGGTTGAGTTGAACACGGCTTGAGTTTCAACTCGGTTGACGGTGTAAGCCATCATCGTGTTTACATGAAGGAGGCCGAGTTGAAACTCAACACGGGTTCAACTCAACTCGGCAACTCAACCCGTGTTGAAATTTCAACACGGGTTGAAATTCTCATGTAAACTGTAAACGCAAAATTTTTTCAACTCGGGGTTTGATTGGAATGCGAACAAACGATATCGAATCCATTTCCGCAATCATTCAAATATTTGAGTGGGCTCACAATCCTTCCTCTATTGTTTGCAACCATGTGACCTAATCTCACATCGTGTTGAGATTTCATGTAAACGCAAGGCAAATAAGCAATGCTGTTAAAACTCAACCCGTGTTGAAATTTATCATGTAAAGGGCCTCTTAGTATGATTAGCCTGCGTCTCAACAATCTTACACTTTCTCGGGAGGAGGATTGTTGAGGCTGCACGCAGGCTAAGTATGATAAGCTTATTGCATGACTCACACTGTTGGGATACGCTTTTCGAATTTCTTTTAGCAAAACCTTGGCTCATCAGCCTTGAGCAAACCTAAAACACGCAAGGAGAAATATGGCTGCATATGCAGCTATGGCAAACTCATTTTGAGCGACATCATGAAATTGTTTTCATGCAGAGTGAAATTAGGCCACCTTTCTAATTAAGGTCGCAATGCAAGCCGGTTGCCCAAGATCCTTTAAGTGCCTTTCAAGCCTTTCAGTTCAAGGCACGAAGTAATAAGATGTAAACCGCCTTTCTCAAAGATTTGAATCGTATGCTTTGTGTTGATATCTTTTTTTCTCATTTTTAGGCCAAAAGGATTTCATATCAATCGATAATCAAGAAAGCAGATTACTTTTCATGTTAAATGAAGCAGATTTAGAGAGCGATAGTATCGGAATTAGAAAATCACTGTTGAAGAGGTATTCATACTCCTTCTTTGAAATTTGTGATTTACTTGTGCCATAGTCTCTGACAATATAATCATTCAAGATAAATAGGATGCGAGTTCGTCCTTCATCAAAGAGATACAAAGTGACCCAGAAAAAGTTCCCGCCTTCCAAAACTCATAGCACCATGAGTACTTAACTGATTTGAACGAATCAAACCCTAATTAAAAGCCGAAAGGACCAATATATTTGTTGTGATTTTTTCTTGCCTTTCTGTGAGCACTGAAAATGGTGGTAAAATCGACTTTAGGAATATTTCTTGGTTGCGAAATGCCTGAAAATGGGCCAAAAACACTTGACCAAGCCATAAGGAATCTCTTCACACAGAACAATACGCAAAGGAATTTCATGTTTCACAGGAGTTGCAACAAATTGACTTTCAAACAAATATTCAAGATTTTGAGATTTTTTGGAGATTTTCAAAGATTTTTAGATATTTGAGAAAACAACATGAGATTGTTAGATTTAAGATTTCCAGAGATTTTTGAGATTATGCAAGATCTTTTGAGGATTTGTATTATTTGTACGGGTAGGTTTCTGGAATTTTTTATATTTGAAGATTCTTGGGATTCTCTTTTGGATTTGTAAGAGTTGGTGAAGGTTTGTCGAAATTTCAAGTGAGATTGAGTTTGAAGATTTTTACGAAAGCTACGAGATTTTTGGAGTGGTTTGCTCTCGAGTTTGTAGGCATCCATTGATGATGACTTTTGCTTTTTTAGGTATCCATCGATGACAATACAAAGCAATCTTGCAGATGCACACATGTACATCTTGAAAAAATGGGTGATAGATTTCATTGCAGAAAATAGGTAAGTTTAGTTTATATTGTGCTGCTGGACATCATTTTCCCACAAAATTAGCTCGGTATATTGAAATCTTTAAAAATGAAAAGGAATTTTCTCGTGTTGGATTAAATAGAAAATGCATCCAAGTAAGCTGCAAGTAAGGAATTAGATAGCCTACGAGTAGAATAACGAGCTTTTAAAATTTTGATATTTTTGAATTCAGAGTTTTAAGATTTTCAAGCCTTGAAATGTAAAAATCTTGAATTTTGGGATTTTGAAATTTTAAGATTTTGAAACGTTGAGATTTTGAAATTTTGAAATTTTGAATTGTTGAGATTTCAAAATGTTTCCAAAATTGAAATATATCGTTTACTCTACCAACAGATCATTCGAGAGTTTGAAAGCAGATGCAATTCCTTACCTAATCTCGAAACAATTTTCCAGTTCAAAAGCAAAAACAAAAACCAATGACGACTTAAATTCATCGATGTCATCATTACCGGAAGGAAATCCTAAACCCGGTAAGAAATCAAAGTGTGGTAGATCTAAAGTCACTTTCAAATTAGATGTTACTGGAGATTTGCGATAGCGGAAAATTACGCATGCAAATCTCCTTAATTTGTTTATTTGCCGTCATTTTCGCGTGACATCTAATTTGAGACCGATTTTGGTTGACAGCTGAAAACGAAACTTGAAATGGCACAGCCAGCTTCATTTTTATAAAAAGCATTAAAGGCACCGAAAATGTAGAATCACCAAATGCAACTGTTAGTTCATTAATTTTTTCATGGTTTCATTATTTTTTCATAGATATTTTCATATTTTATTACTGAACGCTTCTTGAAGTTTTGAAATTGACACAGTCTGGAAAGCGTTTCATTTTCATTAAAACGCACTAAATGTGCCGACAATATAGAATCACAAATGCCACTGTTGTTTTGTTAACTTTTTCTTGGTTTCATAATTTTTTCATGGATGTTTTTCATATTTTATTGCCGAACGCTTCTTGAAATTTTGAAATTGACACAGTCTGGAAACCGTTTCATTTTCATTAAAAACACACTAAATGTGCCGACAATATAGCATCACACATGCCACTGTTATTTTATTAACTTTTGCTTCGTTTCATAATTTTTTTCATGGATCTTTTTCATATCTTATTACTGAACTCTTCTTGAAATTTTGAAATTGACACAGTCTGGAAAGCGTTTCATTTTCATTAATACACACTAAATGTGCCGACAATATAGAATCACAAATGCCACTGTTGTTTTATTAACTTTTTTCTTGGTTTCATATTTTTTTCATGGATCTTTTTCATATTTTATTGCCGAACGCTTCTTGAAATTTTGAAATTGACACAGTCTGGAAAGCGTTTCATTTTTATTACAACGCACTAAATGTGCCGACAATATAGAATCACAAATGCCATCGTTGTTTTATTAACTTTTTCTTGGTTTCACAATTTTTTCATGGATGTTTTTCATATTTTATTACCAAACGCTTCTTGAAATTTTGAAATTGACACAGTCTGGAAAGCGTTTCATTTTCATTAAAACACACTAAATGTGCCGACAATATAGAATCACAAATGCCACTGTTGTTTTATTAACTTTTTTCTTGGTTTCATATTTTTTTCATGGATCTTTTTCATATTTTATTGCCGAACGCTTCTTGAAATTTTGAAATTGACACAGTCTGGAAAGCGTTTCATTTTTATTACAACGCACTAAATGTGCCGACAATATAGAATCACAAATGCCATCGTTGTTTTATTAACTTTTTCTTGGTTTCACAATTTTTTCATGGATGTTTTTCATATTTTATTACCAAACGCTTCTTGAAATTTTGAAATTGACACAGTCTGGAAAGCGTTTCATTTTCATTAAAACACACTAAATGTGCCGACAATATAGAATCACAAATGCCACTGTTGTTTTATTAACTTTTTTCTTGGTTTCATATTTTTTTCATGGATCTTTTTCATATTTTATTGCCGAACGCTTCTTGAAATTTTGAAATTGACACAGTCTGGAAAGCGTTTCATTTTTATTACAACGCACTAAATGTGCCGACAATATAGAATCACAAATGCCATCGTTGTTTTATTAACTTTTTCTTGGTTTCACAATTTTTTCATGGATGTTTTTCATATTTTATTACCAAACGCTTCTTGAAATTTTGAAATTGACACAGTCTGGAAAGCGTTTCATTTTTATCAAAACGCACTAAATGTGCCGACAATATAAAATCATCGAATGCCGCTGTTATTTCATTAACTTTGTCTTGGTTTCATAATTTTTTCATAGATATCTCCATATTTTATTGCCGAACGCTTCTTGAAATTTTGAAGTTGACAAAATCAGCTAAGTGCTTCATTTTTATAATGGTGGCAAGGGAGGGTGCCTGTTTAACATCCAGTTCAGGGTGATTCCAAAGCTTGGATCCACGAAAAGATACAGCATTTGGCCCATTGTTATTTTCCCGTAAGGTTGGTGGAAGATCAGAATGCTCAGTTGAAGTTACGATCCTGGAAACATTCAACGCAGATTGGTTGTATCCAAGCAATTTCTTGATGGCATTGGAATTTTTCATGCCTCAGAGATATAGCATTATTTTTCGCAAGTGTAAATTGTTAGCATACTCTTTGAATTTCATGCCGTGGTGCCCATTTCTGAACCAAGATGAAAAGCGTTTCTCATTGTCTTGAATAACCTGATAACTCCCCTTATCAGGCTATGTCTCGTACTGATCCGAGCGATCCCATGTTTTGACCAATTTCGACGGGCTTTACTCAGGCTGGTTTCGCTAAATCTTTATTTTAGCCAGTTTCTGATATACCGGGTGTCCCCAAAAAGAGTACTCCCGTTTGAAAAATCACCGAAAGTTGATTACATGGCCGATCTTCAATTTTCTTTTTTTGTCAAATAGATCAAAGACCAAATTGTTATCGAGTACTTTGCTTAAAAACTATAACTCAAAAGAATGTTTTCAGCGCGTAAATTTCCTACCTTGCTGTATCAAAAGCAAACATTTTATCATCTTTGAATATTTTTGGGTCTTTGACAAAGCAATTCAAAAAGAAAATGTCACCAAAGGTATGATAATCAATTTTTGGTGGTATTTTAAACAGGAGTACTTTTTTGGGACACCCGGTAGATAATTGCATAAAATAATGACGATGGAGGCTAGTCATGTAGCTACCATGCAAAGTGTAACTCATTCTCTTAGGATGATCACTTTTTTTCCAATAAACAATTTTCTACCGTAATAAAACGTGTAAATAAATTCCATTCCCATTGCAGACCTTTTTAGTTTTGCGCTTGAAGATGATCTCACATCTACAACTCGACATTGGTCGTTACATCCTGACATCAATGGAAATTCCGATTCTCATAATGTTATTCGATGTCATGGTTACACAACAGACGGGAATCTATGTTTACGAATCAATAACCTACCAGCATATATTCACATCAATCGTGAGGTCAGTATCTTTTTTGATGTCATTATTTGCTAAGAATGTTGAACTATTCTGGACTTTTGAAGTTTACTTTATTTCACACTGAACTGCAATTGACTAGAGTCAGACGTTTTTGAGTTTTTAAGTTCATTGTATTCCACACTAAATAAAATATAGTCCACTGGTGTCAAAATTGCTTATCGAACGTTTCTTGTTTAAAGATTTCTTGCAGTCGAGATGGTGAAGGATTTACTTTTTGGATGCTTTGTGCCCTGTTTTGTCAGAAATGAAAATTCGATATGCTCTGGAGCTTTTCTTGTCGTGCAATGGTTCAGTAATGACAAATATAAACATCAAACCGGTCATCCAGTAACCAAAAACGGTTACTAAATGTTTCATATTTTCATATTTATATTACGAAATAAACTTTTCGTCTGAAAATTGTTCTGAGAACTTAAGCAACTTCTTGCCACAGCTGGTAATGTTTATACCAAGAACGAGAGTCGAGGTTTCGTTTTTCTTCTCAAACTTTATACCAGATTTGGACGCTCGATCCAGACCTCTTTCCTGGCAAGTAAAAAGGTCTATTACTGATCATGAATGTTTTCTTATGTGCACACGTGTCAAGAACCAAATTTGGTTTTGGCATACAATGCTGATAGTGTCCGACATATAAGAAACACAAATTTAAGAGACACAGACCCTGATTTTCAAAATGATACCCTATTTTATAAGAAACTGGTACAGGTCTGAAGAAACATTGTTTCTTTAACAAAAATAAGCAAAAAGCACCTTCCTGGAATTATTATATCATTTCTGGAGGTGAAAATTTGCAAATGAAAATTAAAATAATGTGTTTTTTATCACAATCATTGAGCTCGTGTCTGAGGATTCTTCTAATAAAAAACTTTACCCTGATTTGAATTTTGCCTCATTTTATAAAACACATGTCAGATCTGAAATTGACAAGGTTGTTTCTTATATGCGGGACACTTCTGTATTACAAAATCTTGAAATGGCTTTGAGTTGGCTGCAAAGTGTAGTGTGTGCTTTTACAAGCAACTTGCTTTTGATGTCTGGAATCACAAGAAATTTTTATTTAATTCATTTTCTACCTCGCACCATTCATTCATTCATATATTTATTTAAATAGTTTTAAAAGAATAAAGATAATTTACACCAACTATATACAATAACCTAAAGTAATACTTGTAATTTACATTTAAAGGAATTCAGTGTCTATTCACAAATTGTACAAAGGCAATTTGTTCCATCCCAAGTTTTAATTTCCTTCTTGAAAGCTGCAAACATACTCTATATTCTTTACATCATCGTTTGTGGTATTCCAAAGCATTGCTCCCCTAAATCTCAGGGAAGTTATCCCATGTTTTATTGTGTGAGACCTATGAGGAAGTTCGCATAAAACTTGTTTTCGTAAGTTTTAAGTTATAGATTTTGCTTGGAAATTCTTCCAGAGGTATGACAGATTTAAGTGGTGGAGTTATCCAACCACGTATCAAGAAACTTTAATGATTGGTAGCGTAATAAAATTTTAGTGACTTTTCAAAAGTTTTGCATTTTATTGAATCACCCGGTATTTAACTCTGTCAACAATTGTACCGCAATTTCACCGCGCAATTTTTTTATTTCAGATTACAAAATTGCTTCCGACGATAGCACCAAATATAGAAAAAGTTCACTCGACTGTCCAAGTCAAAGAAAAGTCCCAGGTTGGTTGTGTTGCTTATTTTTCCTTTTAAACTCCCTGCTATACATTTGCAATGTATACTAAAACTGAGACTGCGTTCACACGATGCCGGCACATTGTGAAAACGGTGAAAAATGTGACAGTAGCAAAATTTGAGCTAGCGTTCACACGATACCGGCAAAAATTTCGAAAACGCCAGAAATTGTGCCGGCAATAAACTCTTTGCAAGCTCCACGAGAAGGAGGCTGGATTCTCGCGCCAAAGCCAATCAGCCTCGTTTCGAAAGCATTAAAAAATGTTCCGTTTTCATCATTTTCGAGTGTTCACACGATGCTGTTTTCAAAATGTGCCGTTTTCAAAATCTGCCGCTTTCGTGTGAACAGGAGGCCTAGGCCTATCCGTCACATTTTCACCGTTTTCAAAATGTGCCGGCATCGTGTGAACGCAGTCTTAAGGCCAATAGACAAGATCGGCTAAAGGTTTGTTTG
This sequence comes from Aurelia aurita complex sp. Pacific, assembly GCA_004194395.1. Taxonomy (NCBI): domain Eukaryota; kingdom Metazoa; phylum Cnidaria; class Scyphozoa; order Semaeostomeae; family Ulmaridae; genus Aurelia; species Aurelia aurita complex sp. Pacific. The sequence continues at coordinate 146,586 of REGL01000743.1, read as the reverse complement.
ACCCATTTCAATTCATGTGACAATACTCTTGGGAAGTTTCACTATAGTAACTTTTTGCATTTATGGCACAAGTTTTCATAGCTCGAGATACTGTATGTTAAAGAATTCAAAAGACGTTTTGTCAAGGGATTGATCACCGACTTGAAATTGATGTAAACAAACCTTAGCCCATTTTGTCTACAGCCCTAATTGGCATACGATTTGTTTACTCCAAGTTCAAATGAAGTGATCGATCCCTTGATAAAACATGTCTCGTGATCTTGTTTAACCTGTTTTATCCCACGAAAACTTGTGCTATGAGGAGAATGGTACTTAAGTTCCCGAGAGTATTGTCACATGACTTGAAATAGGTAAAACTAACCTTAGCTGATTACACTGGACACGTCTCAATTATTTTAGGATGTAAGTAAAAGCTCATAGTTAAAGTTTATGTTGCTAATCATAAAAGGTATTTCAGAATAAAATATAGACAGAGATTACGACTCGTTAACGCAAATCTTAGATAGTTAACGGGATATCTCGAAGGTATATTGAAATGCAAGAAACTAAAGTCCGTCTCAAATTAGGTGTCACCTGAGATTAGCAATAACGCAAATTCCGTTGCAAAACACTTCAGTTGTTGTTATTCGCGGGCATTCGCAGGTGACATCTAATTTGAGACAGACTATAAACGCTTAATGTTTTGATTAGATATATGTGCATAACGTTGTCGGGAGAGAATAACTTTTTACAAATTGTATCAGTTTCCTTCATTTCTTTCAAGCTTACTTCCTTTTGTTGAATGTTGCCAGAAGCTTCGATCTTTCATCCTTCCAAAATTTCTTTATTTATTCCATGAAATTCTGACCAAAACATGATCTGTAGATATGATTAAGTGTTTGATGAGCTACGACCGTTGGTTTTCCTTTTTCCAGAAGTTCCGATCAAACATATGCCTGTTTTTGCTTCAGTTTGTCATTATGTGGTTAACTTTAGAATTTTTATACTAAAATCTGATGCTGATAACATAATTTTGTTTTTATTATTTCCATGTTTGTATCTACAGTAGTGTCCCGCAAGTAGTGAAACACAAATTTAAGAAACGGAGACCCTGATTCTCAAAACAATACCCCATTTTATAAGAAACTAGTACAGGTCTGAAAAAAACATTGTTTCTTATTTAACAAGACTAAGCAAACAACACCTTCCTGGAATAATCATATCATTTACTAGAAGTGAAAATTTACAAATGCAAATCAAAATACTATGTTTTTTGTCACAATCATAAATTTTGTGTCTGAGTAGTTGATCGATAGTGCATGAATTTTCTGATAAGAAACTTTACCCTGCTTTGAATTTTACCTCATTTTGTAAGAAACATGTCAGACCTGAAATGGAAAAGGTTGTTTCTTATATGCGGGACACTATTGCATTCAAGATGAATTAAAGCTGAAATTCCACCAAACAAAAACTGACATTCTTTTTCAGATCGGTTCTGATTGTATCGTCGGAGAAGGAAATAGTATATCAGAAAATGTTTCAATCAAGAGATCAGTAATTGGTAAACATTGTAAGATTGGATCAAAAGTTAAAATCAGCAATTCAATAGTTATGGAATATGTTACAATCGAAGATGGGTAAGTAAACCGCAAATGTTTTGACAGTTATTTTCTTATTTGATTTTGTTACGGAACAATTTTTGCATTTTAAATGTACTATTGCACCCAAGTTATCCTGTGAGGGCGTACGCTTTTTGGCTAAGTTTGCCAGTGAAGCCGTGTCTTTTTAAGGAAATGATATACAAACCCCGCAAGAGCTTCTTTTAAGCATTAAAATTTGGCAGAGTTTAATCAGATAAGCTATCTTAAGTGCATATTTTTTATTATGGTAAAATTGGAATGGATATAAATGAAGGTACATAAAAATCTCAAATTCTTTTGATTAAACACTTTTGAAGCTACCAGATTTGACCCATGCTATGGAGGCATACGAAAAGTTATGAAATCAAGTCTTTTGTCTTGAGAAGTTATTTTGAGACCTACTTTGTTAATATTGATACCTACTACGGACTACGTCTACTTCCTCAGCCATCTGTGCTACCAAAAGTGCTGTTTTACAGTAAATCCCCGCATACAAGAACCTACTTTTTGACAGCCAGGCTGAAATAGGTTCTTAATCTAAAGGAACTAAGACTAATGACAAGGTATCAAGGTTCTTATTTGAAAAGTGCCTTGCCTTACCTTACCTTGCCTTGCCTTGCGTTTTAGAATCTTCACCAAAGATGTTCAGCCCTGTTATTTGTTTTGCCAAAGTTATTATGTACCTAATAACCAATTCTAAGCTTACAAACATCAAGGGAGGAGATTCAAACGTTAACAGCCAAGTGGAATAAAATTAACGTAATAGCGACAATCCAAAATCAGCTTTGCTACCCCTGCAATAAGAACATATGTTTTCATCAAACTGAAAGAGGTTCTTAATCGAAAATTACGCTAAAGATGGTGGTGAGGAACTTTTTACCAAGATGCATTATGTTCTAATTACGATTTTTTAACGATTCCATAGAAATTAGATTAAAGAACGCAGTGCATCTTGGTAAAAAGTTCCTCGCCGCCATCTTAAGCGTAATCGTCTATCACAAGGTGTATGATTTAGGAAAAACAGCCTCTTGGTTCTTATTTTTATAGGTTCGTACATGCGGGGATTTACAGCAGTAGATATATAATCAGTCTTATGTTGTATTTCTCTTTCGCAGCTGTAACATTCAAGGTAGCGTAATATGCAATAATGCTTACATAAAAGAAGGCTGTACCATAAAAGATTGTCAAGTTGGTGCAAATCACTCTGTCAAAGGTGAGTACAACTTGACTGAAATATTGTAAATGTAGCTACCGGGTGTCCCAAAAAGAAAGTACTCCTGTTTCAAAAATCACCAAAAATTGATTATCAAACCTTTGATAAAATTTTCTTTTTGAGTTGTTTTGTTAAAGACCCAAAAAGATTCATAGATGATATAATGTTTGCTTTTGATGCAACAAGGTAGAACAATTACACGTTGAAAAACCTTATTTTGAGCTATGGTTTTTAAGCAAAATAGTCCATCTTGCCTATGAGTCAAAATTTTCAGATTTTTATCATCATTGAGGTCTGCCATGAGTTTGCCCATTTCTTTCTGTCATTTATGACCAAACTAGATGGTTTACATGCAAAAAGAAATTGATCTGGCAATCATGAGTGCTTTTTTGCAGTATGGTTCAAAACCAGGTAGCCCCAAAAAGAGCTAAATTTGCTACTTTTTAAGCCAATTACGAGATCAGCTATATATTGAAAAATAATTTGGTCCTTGGTATATTTGACAAAAAAAGAAAATTGAAGATCGGCCGTGAAATCAATTTTTGATGATTTTTCAAACGGGAGTACTTTTTTTGGGACACCCCGGTAGCTACCGGGTGTCATAAAAAAGTACTCTTGTTTGAAAAATCACCAAAATTTTTATTGAATGGCTGATCTTCAAATTTCTCTTCCTTTTGCATTTCAAATTATGTCTCTAGAAATTATGTATTATGTGGATTAATGTTTGGTTAATTTGGGCTGTCTCCAGACTACAACGATACTGATAACGATACTTGGCAAGTTGTCTTTTGCAAAAGCAACAAAATTCGCTAAACATCCTTTACATCTAAGATTGATAATTACTGACTAATCTTCAAAATATGTCCATGTATTCTGAAAAGTGGATTCTTGTTTGGAGTACCCTGCTTTCAGGTAATGCTTTTTCGGTGACTTTTCGGTGCCAGAAATTAAGTATTTTTTCCACCCCTGTACGCCTGGTAGTAAAAAGGAAAACTTGGTAAACTTGAAAATATAATACTGCAAAGCACCAAAGGTTCCTTTCAAGCCATTCAATTCAAAGATCGAAATAATAGTTACTTGAGTCACTATTTTTAGCATTTCGGAGCCTATGCTTGTTTTTGCCACATTTTTGCGGTAAAAAGTGACTATATGTTAGTATGACTGCTAGACTGTTAATTTGCGATTTTTACGTTTCTACTATTTTCCTCATTTTATAGCCGACCACAAAGGAGAGCTGTTGGTGAATGAAGTAATGGATTTGGACGACTAAAGGATATTGACTGCCTAGAATGTATCTCTTAAGTTTCTACGAAATTAGATTTATTTTAGATTGTATTTCAATGGAACAATTGTCTGAACAACCGAGAGTAGTTTTGTACCAGGAAAAGCGGCTCTCTAAAAAATATGATGTTTTTTATTTCTGCCTCAGACCTTTGCTAATAAACTTTGATAACCAGTAACCTATTTTGGGACGCCGGATTTTTGTCCGACTGGCACAGCTTGTCCGAACTGTAAAGATATATCTTTTTGCGTGCTCCGCTTTGCCGTACAGCCAGGAGCCATCAGTCATTGTTATGCTCATTCAGAAACAATACCAAAAGCTAACTAATTCACGGCCACAATCGGGCAGAAATCCGCCTTAAATTGGGAAAATTTTCAGATTCAGTTCAGTTCAGATTCAGTTTCATATTTTAAATTCCTCTACATGCAATTTATTCTGATTAATTATACAAAAAGTAACTAATACATACCTACTACACAATATTACACACAATTGATACATCAACAACTAAAATTATTACAATATATAGATACGAAACAAAGAACAGGATAAATTGTATGGAGGGAATTAGTTAAAGGAGGAGCTCTCTCAGTAGTTAAACTAATCGAGGAGAGGGCAACCCCGAAATCTCCCCGAAAGAAGCTAACTTATCTTTGTATAAATTGGCACTCTGGAGCTGCTCTTTACAAGTACCAATTTCGGTATTTTTATTGTACCGGCTTAGATATTGCCTCGAAAACAATATATGACCAACCTCAAATAAAAGAAGAAAATTAGTCATGGTAATATTTTTGGCTGCTGCTAAATAAGCCCCCCCCCCAATAAGCTCCCACGCACATTAAAATATTTTTTGCGAAATAAGCCGCCGGGCTTATTCGAGGACCTGCGGTAATCCTTCTTAGAAACTGCGCGGGAGCCTGCTGTGGATATCAATGAAAATAGAATAGCCGAAAATGAATGAGTCAATCGGAGAGGCTCAGGATTCTCTAATGTGATTGGCTACTCTTTGTTAGAATGACGAAAGTACACATGAGGGGATTTCCGGAGAAAGGAAAATCTTGGCAGTTATTGATGTCATGATTGAGAAATTGGTATGATTTGTGTCATATTACTCAAGCTGCATCTATTGTTCGTTTTGAACTGCATCGTTGAAAGCTGGCCCCCTAGGCCATTCTATTGTATTTGGTAACTTTGTCACGAGCTGCTCCATTGTGTATCTAAAGAAAAAAAGAAACAATGGGTATGTGGGCTTTTTTTGGCCTATTTATAGTGGCTAGTCCATTGGGCTAGTCGATATAGCTATGTCAATTCCGTTCAAAACTATGGAAATTATCTTGCAAGATGTTGAAGACAATATTGTACAAAATGCTTTATCACAGAAAATATTGTACCAGATGTTGCACAAAATATTGTTGTAAATTCTTTGCAAAACTTTCTGGTAATTATTGAGACAACTCTGCGCAAAATTTTGTTGAAAAATATTGTACGAATTTCCATATAAAACATTGCACGCAATTTTGTGGAAAATGTTGTAAAAAAGTGTCGAAGAAAATGCTGTGGACAATTTTGTCCCAAATCTTGCAAAGACTTATGGAACATGACACGTGATCACCACCGTCGTTCGAATCAGCCATGACATTTAGATTGGAAAATCATTCCACAAAAAAGATTTATGGCGGACATTTCGACAGAATCAAAGCGAAAGATCAGCTAGAGAATTTTTATTTGTGGCTTCGTATGAACAAGGGGACGATGAATAATTGAAGCAAGGAAAGAGAATTTGAGGTATGTTTAACTGCAGTTACTTTTCATTCAATTCGTTGTTAATCTGCTTTGAATCAAGCGCAATAAATCCTTGAATATTATTAGGCCCTGTTTATTACAAAATATTAGGCCAACTATTGAACCCAATCAGAAAGTCAAGTCAGTTGCCAAACCGAGACAAATGGCTATCAAAATCCTCTGTCTCAGAAAATATCATTGTTAGTTACACGAGGAAAATAAAGGGAACATTCATTTTACAGAAAAAGGGTCAAGATCCCTATAATACCTGCTGCCTTATTTATTACTAGGCTATTAGACATTTTATGTATTGAACACACAGGGCACAAACATACCACAATTCTATTAAAAATTTTATGGAGAGGGAGAAGAGGGGAAATTGCTTTTGTCATTCTTTGTCTCCCTCATTCATACCAACTGGAACACTGAGCTTGGAAAATCTGATAAGTTGCTGAATGAAATAAAATTCATCAGTTTTATATCTCGTGTGTGGTTCATCATAGATTTTTTCCATCTGTATGTAATGTTTGTTTTGTTTTAGTCTGTGTGCAATTAGTTTTACCATCTAGAGTAATACAATCTATAAATCTTCTTCTGTATTACTGAGTCTTCTGTGTAACTTGAATAATTGCATTGCAAAAAGTTGGAGTGGGGTATCCAGATTCATAATGAGAAGATCTTGAATCTGAGACTGCTTTCTAAAATCAGGAATCCTGTTAAAAAATCCTAAATTCCAATATCCAAAAATTCATAATATCAAATTGTGCAGGTAAACCATTTATTTGCACCCCTCTGGCCCTCTATAAATGGAGTGTGACATCTCTGATAAGTCTTCAAGATTCAGAATGTTTTTATTGGATTCAGTTTACAAAAATTGTTTACTTTGATAAACATCCCCAGACTACATCCAGAAAAGGATAGAAATTTGATAACTTGAAGAAAGTAATCACTCTATGAATATAAATTACATCCTTGAAGAGCATAGCTCTGTCCTGAAAGACAATCATCCTTGCAGGTATAATGAGTCCTAGACAAGGGTCTGGAGGAAAACTCTTTTCATTGTGAATCAGAAATAATGTCATGCACAGGAACTAATATAGTTCATATAGGAAGTGATCTTGGCTGTTAAAAAAGCATTTGAGTGTAGTTCACATGCTAATAGCAGGAAATCCATTGGGATTAAGTAAACAGAATTGAACAGTGAGTTCTATCACATGGTTTTTGTCATGCAAATATATGCCCTGAAGGTTAGAGATGCTGATGTGCTTGGAAAGAAAATGTTTCATTGTTTATCATCAGGACACAACACCACTCCTCCAAACAACCTAGCCAGGTGGCAAAGTTTGATTTCTGCACAGGGAACTTATGCATTATTTTATTGTTTTAATCCCCCCTCTTTAGACCAGGGAGCTGATTTAGCCTGAGATCAGGCTCTCCAAAAATTATCGAAATTTTTTCCTTTGCTTTTCATTTATTTTTATTTTTCGGTGAGCCTGATCTCAGGCTAGGACTGATTCAGCCCCCATTCAGCCCCACTCTCAGTTTTTCAAAAGACTAATCATTTTCTCAATGAATGCCTGTAGGGAACATATTCTTCACAGAAAGGGCAGAATTTTCAGTGTGGCAGTTTTCCACATTTCCTTATATGTACATAATTTATTTCAAGATCGCCGTTAGAAACTGTTCAAGATTGCAAGGTTTCGTGTTCAAGGTTGCCAGGTTTCATGTTCCTAGTTCTCGTTACATTGATTCTAAAAGATGAAACAAAGTTGAAATTTTACATTTAGAGGGATTTGACCATAAGAATCTTTGAGGGAAAAGGTTTCACGCTTAACCTCTATCTTTGTCATATTCCTGATACACTCTTTCTTTGTCCATATTTGTCCAGCCAGTTGATATTCTTAAGAAATCTTCGTCTGGAGCCTGAATATATTCTTAAAGCATTCTTATTTTTTTCAAATCTGTTATCATTCTTTGATGTAAACATCACAAAACAGGCAACTGCTGAAAAATGAGACCCAGACATCCAAGCTGAGTCTGATATATTCTTATAATATTCTTAAAAATTTGATGATTTTGAGCCTGAATATTCTTATAAACATTATTCTTATAAAAAAGAATGTAGCAAATCTAGAGCTCTAAATGTCACCATAAAATCAATACAGTATATCAAGGACTATGAAACCTTGCAGCTAGACCAAAGAAGGATCTCTAAGCAATGTGTTACTGAACGATTGAGCTAAAAACGATTTGAAACACACAAAAAGGCCAGAGGGTTGAGCTGTCCCCTGACGTTCAGCCAACTGTCAGCTGTTTCTGGGTGAGAGGTCAGAAAACATGTAAGAAATGTCCTACCCCCTCATTTTGCCACTCCTATGCCATCCATGCTCATATTGCTTGATACCAAACTTCATTAAAAATATTCATCAGAATCAACCCATTTCCTTAGTTACAGTCCTTAAATATTGTGTTCCCTTACAACAATGCATGATTTAAAAGAGGTTTTAAAAAATTCCTTTCTTTATTCAAAGGAAGTCAATATTTAAATAAGAAATATTCAGTGAGTAGTGAACAGTGGGATTTTCAAGATTCATGTTTTCATGTTTAATTGTTTTCTGTCAATGTTGAACAAATCCTTTCCCAATTCAAAGCTGTTCAAATGTCATTGCTCTTTAAGAGCATAGGAGACCTTCTATAGAAATGGTGCTTGAAAAATAGGAAATGTATCAAATTCAAGGTATCAAAAGCACGACCTACAGCATAGGGCTCAAATCTTTAAAAAGGTTGGTGTAAAATTCTTAAATGGCTTGGAAGGAACTTGGGGTTTTTGCTGTAAATCTGTCATGGAAATTTATTGATATGCTGATTAGTTTTTAAATGGCAGCATTTGTTAAATTTGAGGCTATGATGTCATCAAATTTCTAAATCCTAAACCAGAAAATCTACAGATTTCTGCTTGCCACCATATTGTCAACCTTCATACACTACCATTTTCTTGAAGGTTATATCATTTTTCCTCTATTGGTTTAAGATTTGCGATGATTTAAATTTTTTCAAAATGTCCCATGAATTTTTCAAAAAATAATGAAATAGCAGCCATTTTGAAAAAAATCAAGATATCAAAAATTTCCACAGCAGATTTACAGCAAAGTGCTATAAGTTTGTTTCAAGCCATTCAATTCAAAGCAAAATGTCATAGAATTTTACACCCACCTTTTTAAAGATTTGAAAGATTGAGCCCTTTTGCTATGATCTACAATTTTATGCATACTGGACGAGTCAGAAAACTGTATCCACTGTTTATAATATCATTTTACCACGTTGATAGTTGAAGGGTGGATTGGACGATCAAGCTAAAGATGGGACTTGTCTCCCCACTTGCCCTGTGACTCTGCCACTGAGCTAAGCCAGTTATTAAGTCCACCCCTACACCTAATATCTTTAGTGAAGAAGAAACGATTTTAACCCTATGGAAAATTTCTGGAATTTTTTTGTATATTCAAGTGATTGGAAGTTCTTAAAAGCAGCATAAAGGACCCCCTTAAATGCCAAAACTGTCTTCCAGCAAGAAAGCTTTGAAAATGATCAAAACATTGCAATGATTGCCTTTGTTGTGCTTTAAGCTGTTGTAAAATTTAATCATGGCTGTCGTATGCTAGAGGACCAGTGGTCGGCTAACGTTTTTCATCATATCTGACCGCGCTACTAGTCGTTATTTGTCTGCCAAAGTAGATTGAAATGTTATTAGCTAAACAGGGCGACACAGGGTTAGCAAAAGGCCATGTCAACTAATCATCCGACAAGATTGTGGAGAAGTTTTATAAATCGAAATTGCATTTTGATATCATGTGATTATCCTGAACCAATTTGAGATTCATTTGATACGATTAGTTTAGCTTAGATTAGATTAGTTCAGCTACAGTTTAAAACCAGACAAATTCAAAATAGGACATCTATAAAATAATGAGATTCTTCGTTCAGATAAACAAAATTTAAAACTGGTTGAGCAAAGTTTTCAGTTGCAGCTACAAAATCCTACGATTGAGGATATTTGATTAGATTTATTTCATTATATTTTTAATACTAGACATATTCAGAATATGACATGTATGAAATAATTACAGTGGATTCTTCGTTCAGACAAACAAAATTTCAAACTGTTTGAGCGAAGTTTTCAGTTCAGGTCATCACATCGATTTGAAGTTGTCTAATTTTCAGTAACAGCTACAAAATTTATTTCGTTATGTTTTTAAAACTAGACAAATTCAAAATAGGATATCTAAAAGATTATTAAATTGTTCGTTCAGATAAACAAAATTTACAACTGTTTGAGGGAAGTTTTCAGTTTAGGTCATTGCATCAATTTGGATGGAGCTGTCTAATTTTCAGTTACAGTTGAGGAAATTTGATTAGATTTATATCGATAAGTTTTTAATACAAGACAAATTCAAAATAGGATATCTATGAAATTATCAAATTGTTCGTTCAGATAATTAATAATTTACAACTGTTTTTTAGGGAAGTTTTCAGTTTAGGCCACCACATCCATTTGGAGTTTTCTTACTTTCTGTCACAATTATAACTCCTACAATGAATGGAGATATTGAAATGAATAAAAGTTTGGTTGATTCCCGAAAGGCTGAAATATTTTTGTGATTTTCTTCCGTTTTTCTGAGCATTGTAAATATAGTTAGAATTTGATACGAAAATTCCGTAACTTCGATAGGTGTGAAAAGAGGCCCTAAATAAAGAGATTGCCTTTTTCTTTTCACTCATTTCGACGAGGGGTGTATTACTCTTCTGAAAAAGTGTACGAGATTTTTGGAAACAATAGGATTTTCAGGGATTTTTTACGGATTTTTCTTGCAGACAAAGGATTTTTGCGGAAGGTGTACGGGATTTTTAGAGAGCGGTACATTTCGTGGTACATTTCGAAGTGAAGGAATTTTCGCAAATGCAATTTTTCCATATTTACAATGCTCAGATATAAGAAGAAAAGTCACAAAGATGGCTATCACGCTATGTATGCCTTTCGGCTGTCAACCCAGTGGCGGATTTAGGGGGGCAAGTGGGGGCAACTGCCCCCCTTCACGATGAAAATTCAGCCTGGCGCCCCTTTTTTGGCGAGAAAAGCGCCCCTCATCCTAATTCTAACGCACAAATTGTTAACTGTTTCGATTTAGATATGGGGGAAACATATAAATCAAGGCGCTATTTAGTAATAAATCAAAGAATTTTCTTTAAAAAGCGTCCAAAAATTTTCGCGTGCCGTCGGCGCGCTTAATTTCCCTTATATTTTGAGCGCCCTCTTTGCAACTTGCCCCCCCCCTTCAACTTCGGTTTGGATCTGCCCCTGTGTCAACCAACCTTTGATTCATTCCAATACTTCAAATATTATCCAAATAACGAATTTTCAAACATGTAAAAGTTCCCTGTGGTCCACCCGGTAGAAATGAAGCTCCAACAATTACAGAAATAGAAATATAATCACGAGGAATTTGGGTAACTTTTTGTAGATGACACTTGAACTTGAAGCTTCAAAAGTTATTTTGTTTTTTGCAGACAAACCTATTTCATCAAGATCAGTTAACTGAATTTTAAACCTAGGGTAATAAAAATTTGACCACATTTGAGATAAGCAAAATTTCAAGAAAACCGAATAATGCAATAATTCCATGCAAGGTCATAGCGGTTTCGCTGGAAAATTCCATTTTGATCCGACAGGATTCTGTCAAATGATATCATTGCGGCGGTTTACCCCAGAAATCAGCACATGCGCAGTATGGAATTATGATAATGATATGTAATCTCTGCATAACAGAAACAGCATAATTTGCATGGTCAATCGACTTAAGTAAAGTACATTATACCAACCAATTTGTCACGCAACTATTAAAATTTTAGACTTTCATCATTTCAGAACTTCAGAAGATTCTTATATGGAGGCACTGCCTGAAAAAGCAGCCATTGACCACCATCGTAAACAGTTTGTCAAAAAAATTCTAAGTAAACCCAGTACGCAGCACTCCATCACTATTGTTATTGCTAGCCCTGGATATCAGGGCGACGGAAACTTTGGTGCCATCTTTCCATTCGTGATTGGCTAATCTTCCGTGCCTTTATTTTCAAATCGAGGTCTTTCAAAAACGATTTTCGTGAAAGGGAAACGAGGGGAGGATTTTTACAGCTGCGGCAAGCCAGGCCAATTAAAGGCAATTAGTCATCAAAATTTTCTTGCACGATCTCTATCACCAAATATCAGTTTGTTTTGTTTGGGCTTGCTAAATGTCTATCTTTTAAGCAGTNAAAAAGAAGAAACTAGGCAAAATATAAGACAAGAAAATAAATGACATGAACAAAAAGAACAACTACATAAAAGCTACTCGTAAATTACTACTAAACGGTGAAAGGTGGTGGCATGTAATGAAGTTTGGAATTATCTTAATCAAATCGACCAGTTTTATGGATATACTGCAAAGTTAATTGTAATATATTTCTATTAACTTCATTGGAAAGTGTAAAGGCCAACATTTGATCTTCATTCGCCCGTGGTTCAACAACTGCAGTGCTGTTCCATATTTTCTGCCTGGGCCAAATTTGATTTTCAAACAGTCTCAACTCGTGGCGTACCAGCAAAGGACCCTGGGTGACGATGGCTCTTTAAATGAAAAGACATAGATTAGGCAGCAACACTTCAATAAAGCCCTTTTGAAGTTGTTAGCAATAAAAGAGAGCACTTTGTGAATCTGTGACCAAAATCCTCCCAGCACTCAAGATATTACAATCCAATGCTTTTTGAAATAACCGCTTTGGCCTCTAAGTAGCAACCACTATATCCCCCGCAGTGCAACAACCAGGAAATTCCCTGGAAATAATAATATTTCTCTAAGATTCACCTCACTTCAGTAATGAATGAATTCTTGAAAGAACAGAGGTCAGATTTGATGGAAAGGAAATTTCACCGATATCCTATTGGCGTGCATGTCTATTGAAATAAAACCAAGGATTTGTGTAAAGTATTTAAACATGTTTAGCGCGATCCTACCAAATTATATCGAACCGCATAAAATCTCAGACGGCTTCGCGATTCAGTTTAGTCGATAATTCGATGTATAAACCTACAGTTTTGTTTGAGTTGGAAGAATATTGTTTCAAGAAGGTTTTTAGCTGAGGGACGGACATCAGGCCGCAATGAGGCGTTCCATCAGGTATGAAACTTTGGTCCCTACCTGTTATAACTTGTCGGGATAAGTTAAGTCGTTCCATATGCTAAACCATAACCCAATTCTAATGTGATTTTATCCTCATTGCAGTGAAAGTTATTATGATTCGTCTTTTATTTGAAGCATACTGTAGTACGTATTTTCATTTGGTTCGTACAAGTTGGAATTCTTGCAATATATACAATAATCGTATGGGAATGAGTACAGTTAAAACCCGCGTATAAGAACCTAGTGGATTAAGAACCTACAGGCTGAAATTGTAAAATTTGCAATTGTTTTACAAGAACCTATCCATTGTATTAATTGTTTAAGAACCCAGGCTGACTTGCAAAATTGTAGGTTTTTACTGTATTTTCCAAACCAAGAAGATTCAGGTTTCCGAAAAGACAAAGCGATTTGCCTTTCTCGATAACAGATTTCACACCTCTGAGTGCGCTCAGTCAAATCAAAATAAACAGAAAGCAAACGACTATAGTCGGCTGCGTTGAAGGTCTGAAATCATTCCTTGAGGCTGTCCAATCGCTCTGCCTTATACAGAACTGCATCCTCGTTTGACAAAATTCACCCTGAACTACCATCTACGGGCTTAGGAAAAAGTGCACCTTTTTGTGAAAAATCACTAATATTTGATAACCATACCGATATTTGAATTGTCTTTTGCGTTTCGTATCCTTGACCAAATGAATTTGACAGATGATTGTCGGTTACTTTTTTCAGGAGAGAGGTGATGAAATTACGGCTTGAGAAAAACCTATTTTGAGCAATAATAGTGCTGTACAATCTATTTGCGTTTCTGGACAGAAGTCTGTAATTTGCAATTTCATATGGAAGTTCGAGTCCTACGTGATATTAAACCTTCGTCAAGAACTTAAAAAGGCCATTTTAAAGGACCATTATCACCCAGGGTCCTTTGTAGGGACACTAAAATATCAGGCTGTCTGAAAATCCAATTTGGCCTAAACGGAAAATATCGATCCACACTGCAGTAGTTAAACTGATTGGAAAGTCAACAAAAGTCAGATTTCTCTATCAGTTCAATTGTTGGGGAGACGAGATACGGTTTGTCCGAGGAAACCTATGTGTCCCCCCCCCCATGCAGTAGGTTAATGCTCATGCGCCCGGCAGAGTTCCAACCCAAAATGCTACTGCGCACGAGCTTTAACCCACTGCACGGGAGACATATAAGTTTCCTCGAACAAACCGTATCTCATCTCCCCAACAATCAACTACTGCATTGTAGATCCATATTTTCCTCTCAGGCGAAATTTGATTTGCAGATATTCTGAAATTGCAGCTTGCCTGCAAAGGATCCACCCTGGGTGCCTGGTTTTGAAGCATACTACGAAAACACAAGAAAAGATGATCAAATTTAATTTGAAAAAGAGCCATTGTCAGTGACAATGGCTCTTTTAATGCTGGTGCAGCATTCAAATTAAATTTGATAATCATTTCTTGTGTTTTCGTAGTATGCTTCAAAACCAGGTAGTTTCTGAAAGCATAAATTCTTATAAAGGCGTACCCATTGAAGACTATGCGATATGTCTAAAATTGACTTGGTGCTGGACGCAAATGCCATAAAGAAATTTTTATAATCAGTAATATGATCTAATAAGAGTGCAAGTATTTCTTACTCACTTGGTACATATATATATACCTATGTAAATACTTTGCAAGATCACATTGGCATTGGTCCTTGAATGTTTTTACCCCAGTCTTGTAGTTACCATAATTGTTATAGTGCTTATCAGACATTTGAAAATGGTATTTGATTGGATGTAGTGGCGTAACGGAGCAGCTTGGGACCCTAGTAATTTAGCTATACAGGACTCGATTGTAGAATATTTGATATCTTGCTTTTCCAACAATTGTTTCAGCAATGCTTAAGGAGAAGATGTAGATTTAGAATAGCTTTGAGGGTAGTTGAGGCTGCAAATAAAATATCTGTTAGAAATAATGTTCGCCTGGTTGGCCTGTAATTTAATAGACATTTTGCAAACAGGTCTTGCTCAACTAACGTTTTGTTTTGGTTTGATTTGTGCAGGATCAATATACCATTGCGTTTTACCATGTTTGAGTTGTTAAAAGGTCAGGGGAAGGGGAAGAGCTGTTGGTACACAACAAGCGGATTTCTTCCAGACGATGTCAGGAAGGACTGTCAGGAGATTGAAGTGAGGGTTATTTTCCAAACTGTCTGAAATTGCAGCGTGCCCGCAATGGACCCTGGATGACAACTGCTCTTAAAAGCAGATAAAAGCTGGTTGTATCGCTGGGAATTAGGTTGCTTTTGCTAGCATGTAATCAATGCTTTCTTGTACCCTTAGGGTAATGATTCGAACTTAGCTGAAATTCGAAATCATTTGCAAACGGCCGGCAACTTCGTCGCAGGCGTGTTTCAAAGTTTCCTTCCTTGAGAGATCCTAGAGGAAGCCAGTGCATTGATTTTTTCACATGGTAATTATCTTTGATAAGAACATCTTTAATGAAAGATAACAGTAGTTTTCTGTGCTTTAGGAAAACCGCACACAATTAGGCCTAAGTCTTAGATGACTGATACGGAAGTTTTGATGTTATCCTTTTTATTTCGATATCCTTCATGTGTCGTTGAGGTACTAAGCCATTTTTAATGTTGATTGAAACGAGAACATATGAAATCTATGGCCTAGTTTTGTTGTCTAGTTTCAACCGTTTACAATCCCTGCGAAAGGTCTACAGACACGTTAGTTATTTGCGCCATTTGCTCCTTTTGACAAGCACTGTAGTTTGACAAATCGATGCATCTTTCACCAAACTATAGGGAGCAATCTTAAGGGGAAGTACACTCTCTGGGGTAATTCTTGGCTTACCAGAGAGGTATCGTGGATGTTAAATATGTCGATGTTTTTGATCTATTTGATTTGATCTTCAAGTCTCGAGAGCCCAGGGGGGGGGGTACTCAATTATATTTAGGATAGGGGTGCTCAGGCTGAGGTACAACGCATCAACCCAAAAAAATAATTTCTACCATGAAAATAGACCCAAAAAAATAATTTTTCCTATCTTTTTCCCAATATTTTTCCTTTTTTTCATAATTGAGACCCAAAAAAGTAAGCCAGAATTTCAGGAACCCAAAAAAATAACTGTACAAATGATTGACCCAAAAAAATAATCCTTGCCCAAATTTTAGACCCAAAAAAGTAACCTGAGCAACCCTATCCTGAATAAACCAGAGTACTCCCCCTGGGCTCGAGAGAAGGCTTGTTCACCAAGATTGCTTAAAGTGTAGTATTCTTGGTAAACAGGCCTTCTTTCCCATTTCATCTACTTTAGTAGCATATGCATTTCACGCCTTTTTTGTCGAGTCCTTAGATTCGTCTTTAATATAATGACAAGTTTTTTTTATTTTTGTATAGGCATTTTTGTAATATTTTGTGTAGGCACAGGGACAGTTGCCACTCTCACTCCCCCAGTTTGGGACTGTGGCTTCATGTCTACCATGTCCTTTTGCGTCAATGGTTGTTTTTGAAGCATCTTGAACGTGGCAGCTGTAAGATGCAAACGACATTCAAATATGCTATCATCTTTCTGTAGCTTTTGAAAGTTTCTCAGCCACTGGGATAGACTTGCTCCTTGTCTGTTTCGTGATGTTTAGGTTTAGAGTCTATAGTCTGTCTCAAATTAAATGTCACCTGCAAATGCCCGCGAATAACAACAATAGAAGTGGTTTGCAAAGGAATTTTGCGTTATCGCAAATCACAATTGAAATCTAATTTGAGACGGACTTCAGGCTTGTTAGTATGTAAAGAACATTACGACACCTGTGGAGGAGAAATTTCTCCCCCGCAGCTTTCTCCTCGCGGTGTTCATAATGTCCCTTTCTAGCAGACGAGCCATGAAATACACTTTGAAAAACTGCCTAATGCATTTTGATCGTCACTCGTATATTAGAAAGTCGTGCAACAACAACCACTCACAGTATGAATGAGCTAAGAGCACTGAAATTGATATTAAATGGAAAAGTCATGTGACTGAAGCATGTGATAAAATCTTCTCACTTATCATAGGATTCTTTTCATCGACATTAATCTGTTGAGGTAATACTGAAAACTCCAAATATTTTTCTCCATCACATTAAAAGCCTTTCTTCCACTCTTAAGACTCTATTGTGCAACCTCGTGGATGAATGGGCACTCGGGAGCACAGCTCATTTTCTTCTATCAAATCGCAATAAACAAAATCCCTTCTCAAACCATTTCTGCAATCTTCAGTAGCATATCATGCAGACTTGATTCTGGTCTATTCCTTGGTCTGCGCTAAGAGAATATAATGACTTTTCCGGAGCGCAAGCCACTAAGAGGACAATGCAAGGGAGAAACGAGAGGAAAACGAAATAAACTAGTCCGATGTCGTTCCTCTCGTTTCTCCCTCACAGTGTCTTCCTAGTGGCTTGCGCCTCCACAGAAGTCATTGTATTCTTTTAGCGCTGATAGACCACAGTCATGGAGCAAATCTACATATGATGGGATCATAGCAGACGTCTCGGACATGTGATGCCCACCGAAGTCACCTATTAAAGACTCTTTGAAATCCATGATCCTTTACGTGCCGACGGAAAGCAAAGCAGATAGAGCCAAGCCATAAGCAACTTTCATATCATGGCAAAATCAACGGGGCCGCAATGGATCATGGTTAGATATGATTCTTTAACCTTGATAAACTACTATCTCTACCCTATCTCTGCGAAACTGAGGAAGAAATGTGCGCGGTAGGCTGAAGGACCATTGGACGGCAGTCTTCCAAAACCTGCATGGATGTCTGAGCATCCTATGCTCACAATTTGGCAATTTGCACGCTCTTGTATATAAATATATGGAGTTCTTTCACCTATGACATACGTTAATATTTCACGACGATATGTCGATTATAGATTCTCTTCGATAAGACGCTATAGAGGAATCTTTCATGGCCTTTTAGTAACATAATACGAATAAAGAGACCATTTCAAATATCTGCTAAGCCTTTACATATGTTTTTCTTGAACAACGATCTCACCCGTTTGCCATATGTCCTGTTCCGTTAAATAGATGACCCGACTATCCCTTCAGAAATGTTTTATCAGTGTAGAATTCGAGGCGTTATGCTGGGGCTTCCGAATCTGCGTAGTCTTCGAGGTGTTATGCTGTGACTTGTTTTAGTACCAACGTCAGGAACTTAGAAGACTGACCACATTTGCACCACGCCGAAGTTTTAATGCATTTATAACATGACTTTGAGATGTAAGATGGCAAAGTTTTGTGGTATCCCTTTAAAAAGACGTTGTTGTAGTTGGTGAGTCATCATGCAAAATGTATCCCTCTTTCCTGTTTGGTTAGTTGTTTGCGCAAGTTTTGTTTTGGAGTTGTTCCAATAGGTTCCGTTGCGCCTGTGTACCAGTAAGTTCTTGTCTAGATGTGGCAATATTACGACAAGAGAAAGCTTTCAAACAAGCCTGTCAGTGCTCTGCTTTTTATTGAAGATAGTTGCGAAGGAAGTTCGTATGCTTGAAGTAAGATAAGGCATTGTATTCTACATTCCATTATTATAAGATAAAAGCGCTCGCTTTGCTCGCTTCGAAACTTAAGAGCTTCGTATTCATAAAACTTTTGCTGTGTTATTTGTAGAAGCGTAATTTTCTGTCTGTAAGTGCTCTGCTTTTTTAAAGATAGTTGCGAAGGAAGTTCGTATGCTTGAAGTAAGATAAGGCATTGTATTCTACATTCCATTATTATAAGATAAAAGCGCTCGCTTTGCTCGCTTCGAAACTTAAGAGCTTCGTATTCATAAAACTTTTGCTGTGTTATTTGTAGAAGCGTAATTTTCTGTCGAACAGCACTTTTTGGTGATCGTTTGAAGATACAGTGCAGATGAGCTTAATCTCCTCTATTTGGGATTTTGCATGAAAGTACCATTGGGGCTGCAAGCGTCATATGTCTTTATTTAAATGTAGCGATATTGGGACAAGAGGAAGGAACGTGTTTCCAATAAGCCTGTTTGTGCTCTGCTTGATAATTTGGATGCTTGAAGTAAGCTAAAGCAATGCATTCTATGTTCCATAATTATATGATTAAAGCGCTCGCTTTGCTCGCTTCAAAACTCTTTAAGTGCTTCGTATTCAGCGAAATTTTGCTGTGTCTGTCTGTAGAAGCGTACTTTTTATCGAAAGAAACTTGTTGGTGATCGTGCAAAGAAAAGGTGCAAGCTCAGGTTTCCTCATTCATTACAACAGTACAAAAGTTGCAAAATGCCATCCACCCCAGGTGTGCCTAAAATTTTGCAAAAGACTTTATGCTTTGGTCTTCTCTTGAAGAGAATATTTTAGCTCTCAAAGCATCAATACCAACAAACGAGGTATTTATGTTCAAGTTAACTATCAAGGAACATTTTGAAAGAGAGTAGCCATTGATTAGAGCTAAATTCACATCACTGGATCAAGCCAAACCCTTTTAGGGGCACCCGGTATTTTATAAGCTTGAAAGTAACTTTTAGCAGATATCATGCTGACTTATTTGCAAAGATTATTAGTGAACACGATCTCGTTCAGTTGGGTTTTTGGCAGCAAAGTACCACTGAGGCTGCCAGCATCCGACTCCCTTTGAAGGGTGTGAGTAATTGTCCAATACCTCCTTCCTGCTCTTCAAAATGTGTAGCGACCCGACGGCCGTTGCTGCACGAGGTCACAATCGTTGTATCCTTTGTCTGTATGCTCTGAAATATCCGCTAATGGGCCTTTTGAATGTATCTGCCCAAAATTGAGGAGGATGGGTAAATGCGACCCCCAGTTTTGAATGTGGTTGGTTTCTACAATTCCCCTAGTTTTAGCTATCCTTCTCATATCGTTTAATTAGCAATAACAATAGTCAGGGAGTGCTGCGCACTGCGTTGCCTCGCAAAAATTGTTCTCAAACTGTTTATAATTGTGGTCAGTAGCAACTTGTGCAGGCAATGTCTTCATTTGAGAATCGGAAAACCTCTAAAGTTCCAAAATCATGAAACTCACACAAACTCACACATTGCCTTTTAGTTAAGTTCATTGACCATGCACATGGTGCTGTTTTTGTCATGCAATAATAATATGTTATTATCATACTTTCCATACTGTGCATGCGCAAGCACAGGGGACAAAGAAAGACAACTTTTATTCTTAGCAACAATAATTTCCTGGTTTCCCTGTGCACCTAGCTGTCCTCATAGTTTGGCACCTCCACCTCCGGGCTAATGGTATGTCCAGTGGAGTGCTACCGATTCCTTTCAGGTGCAATGTCATTGCAACAACTAAATTACCGTAACCAAAAATTTAGTCTGGATTTTAAATTGTACTAAATCTGTAATTTTTAATCCTAGGATTATGTGTTTAGAATTTTCAAGATAGCTGAAATTGTATTGATCGTTAAGCTGTAAGATACGATTTCACATTCTATAATGTATCTAGACTTTTTACATGAGTCCTTGTTCTCGCTCCATTCCCCCCAACGATACCCCCATAATATCCATTCGGACCATAACAGTAAATAGCAATTCAATTCAATGGAGCAAAACTTAGACGAATGTCATCAGTCTATAATGTATCTTGTTTCAACTTTACTTAACTTGGTCGCGACGTATTGACTTAGTTTTGAGAACAGCTTTCAACCTTGCATTAACATCTCCTGAATCTGCTAATGACTAAATAACTATGTCTGTTCAAATTTCCATTCTTTGTTCAAAGTCTAAAGCCATCTGATTTCTCCTTTCGCGTTTATTTTTGGTTTTCTCATGAGCGATAGGACATCTAGTGGGTATCAGTGTGCAATCGTCATCAGTAGCGAGGCACCTAAGCCACAGGTAATGGGGAAAAATACCTCACAAGTACCTCTCTTTTTGCTCTCTTTTTGCTTTAGTGTTTGCCTAATTTGCCAAGTTTGTCTAGATTAGGCCAACCACGACGATGTGTTTGATATCAAAAACATCGTCGTGATTGGTCTAATCTAGACAAACTTGGCAAATTAGGCAGTTGAAGGTGTTGTGGCGCAGTGGTGTAATCCTCTGACTTTGCAGCCAGAACAGTCAGGCGGACAGGGTTCGATACCCGGTAGAGCCCCACCACTTGAGGGCCACTTGAGCGTCATGACAAGGGGTCGCGGACTCGATTAGGCCTATTTTACTTCTGCGATCCCAGCGCTTGGCGCTAAATACCGCAACTTCACCTTCACCATTAAGCAAACACTAAAGTAGAAAGAGAGCTACTTGTTGGTTTTATACTAATTTTCCCCGTTGCCTGTGCCTAAACCTAATGTTTGAGTGTTTTGAATTTGCAGTGTGTGAGTTAAAAATTGTTTGAGCAGTGAGCCACCTTAAGTGCAGATCCACCTTGACCTTAAGGTGGATCTGCACTTAATAAAATGGCTTACCGCTGAAAAATGTTTGAATGTTTTTATCTGCGAGCATTTTCACGTGACGTATGACTAAAGTCAGACCATAGCCACCTTCCCCGGACGAAAGTTTCTTACAGAAAAGAATGTGTGTTGTTATGATTTTACATTTGAACGATTGCCAGATCTATTTAGCTCACCCCGTAGATCCTGCTTATGCAAAATAGTTTTACCCATGAACGTTTCAGCCATAAGCGAATTGGAAGTTGTGGCAAGTATAACGGAGATAGGAGAGTCCCTTCACTCTTTTCAACCTCGAGGAAGCTGAGTTCTCATTCTGAAATGTTGAAAGTGAAATGACGTTGAAATCCGTAGAGATTATAAACCAAAGATTGGAGAAGAAATGAAAACTGTTAGAAACAGGAAAAGCGTGGAAAAGAAACCCAGGGGCCATGCGAAAATCTCCCTTCTTTTAGGCCTTCTTAGATTATTCCTACAAAAGGGCTAAAGTAGTAGACAGGAGCGCTTTTCTTTCTCGCCGTTTGCTTTCATTTTTAACATCGTTCTATCCTTATGTCAACATGAAAATTCCCAAAGACATTTGTATAAGTGTAGGATACCAGACGCATTCACATCGATTGAAATACATTGTACTGTTTCGTTAGCCTTGTCTAAATATCCTCCACGCCAGAAGTCCGCAGTTAGTTTGCTTTAAAGAGCGTGTGTGCTAAAGCTCGGACGAAGGAATCGTGGCTGTAGAAAACACGTAAATCTCAACAGTGCTCCAAAATTAGTGACATAGCCACCATTAATCATGTGCTGCTATCCTTTTAGTAAACTTGTTGCATGTATTTGTTATTCTTGCTGTATTTTCTGTGTCCAGATAATAGGCTACATGAAACAGGCTATGAAAGACTGCAGAAGAAGCCTTCTTTTATAACATGGATGCCGTAAAATGCTCTGTTCAGCTACACTCTCTATCAAGACCCCTCGTCTATCACCTACTGTATAACATTTATGTTGCGAAACATTTGTGCTTTGGCAGTTTGCTTGCTTACCAATTGATTCGTTTGTTTATTTGTTCTTCCATTGGTTGAATCTCTTTGAAGCAAATGTTCGGTGCTCATAATATATGTGCTCATAAATTAGAGATTCTACAGATTCAATTTTCATCGGTACCCTTACTGTGGCAACGTTTGTTGTTTGCTGATGCTCTGATGTGATATATTTTAGAGGGTAAAGTTAAAAAGGAGGCTGATAAATAGGGTGACAGTTGAATTCTTTTTATCAGAAACTTGGCCCTGATTGGATACAAAGTACTTTGTAATCTAAGAGGGGGCTCCAGGTCAGTAAGAAAGAAAGAAAGAAAGAAAGAAAGAAAGTCCGTCACGCTCGTTAAAGCAATTGATTAACGTTTTATCTCTGCTAATTGGCACTGAAATAAAGAAAGCGCACAGAAAGCGCATACAAGACAGAAGTTTCCCGCGATCCTATAGCAACATTTGACGTCGGCTTATTTCATGTTAGACAGATTTGACACCATAAGATGGATAAATCACCACGATGTTTACCCTGGCACAACAACAAATTTACCCAGAATTGGCACGTTCTTGACTTCATTAGCAGCTTAATTATGTTGAAACAATCGTTTTCTAGAACGAACGCATCATTAGCCACTTATTGATAGTATTCATTATGCAAATAAGTCAAGTTTAGAGGATGATGTAACCGGCGGCCTGCACAGAGGCTAGCATTCGCAGCATCACCGAAGGTAGAAGGACCCCCCTCCTACACAGCTACAGATGCAAACGTCGCAGGTGAAGTTGAGAGGAAAGGTGCAGAATTACAGCAAACAATGGCGCATTGACTGGGGGAAGGCACGTGGTCACACTGAACCAAAAGATCTCCATGCATATGATTCTGCACAGAGGTTATCTTCGTGACTGCTTGCCTCAAATTAGAAGCCCGCGAATAGAAACATTCTGCAGGGTTCCGCATAAGCAATTTTGCGTTATCGTAAATCTCACATGACATCTAATTTGAGACAGATGCACCAATAGTTTCATGCACGAACTAAGCAAACTGGGAGTAATGACTTTTGATTTTTTGCGTATCATCCTCGTTTGACATAAAGATCAAAATATTGCTTTCAAACGATTCCTGTCCTTATACAAGGCGCTTGATTTTCTATGGAAGGCAACTTTAGCAGCAACACTCATCTCTCCGACTGTAGCAGCATCAATGATCATTTGGGCTTATGGAGAAATCAATATTCAGTTTTCTTATGCTTGCTTAGCTCAGGTCGTACTTTGTAATCATCCAAAAGGATCTTATGTTTTTTGTAGTAGAGTTTCGCGACGTCAGACCCAATCCGCTCTGAAAGTTTCTTGTAGAGTTTCTTTATTGTCTAGAAAGATGGGCGTATCGCTCTGTGAAGATCTCGTACACCTTTGGCAAGAATCCTTTCGTTTTGAAGGAAAATCCCTAAAAAGGTCCTTTAAAATCCTATTGTTTAAAAAATCTCGGAAGAGTGATGCACACCTCGCGGTCTTGAAGAGGTATATCCTGGAGGATTTTTAGTTGATTGATGACATGGAATAGGATGCTACAGCTTATTATAGTCATTATAAGCAGTTTCTTATAAAGAATTAGTAATACATTCTCTGTTGTTAACGTTGGTTAGTGGAAATACAATTTAGCTGGTTTTATAGTTTTTGGTTACCTGTTGGTATGCTGTGTTCTCGTCCGCGTTTTATACCACCATAAAAAACACAAAGAAAACAATACTGGCTTGTCTTGTTTGAGGATTCATTCATTGAACTGGGATTGAATGGATAAGGTCGGGACTCTCGAAAGTTCATCGACGACAGGCGAGTCTGGGTTTGTCTTCCTTAAGTGTGCTTCAAGGATCAAATAAGTTATTTATGTCGTTGCTAGAGTCGAGAGAAAGTGCACGTTTGAATATGTTCTGATGTGATGGCTTCTGCAAGGATGCTTCTATGGTAAGATTTAATCTTGTTTTATGATGTTGCTTCGATCCTGTTCATGACTTCTTTCGCACCAGTAAATACCTCTTTGTAGAAACACTATTCTGACGATACGCCTTCAAAATGCGAAGGGCTTGTCCTACTCAACAGTTATACAAAATGCAGTAGATTGCTGGTTGTTTCTTTCAGAAATGTAGCATGCTTCTTTCTGATTTTTGATTATAAATTCTTATAAACATATTTCTTATAAGAAAATTCTTATAAGAGAAATTACTCACAGATCACCAAAAGATTAGGAAATTCGTGTACTGTAAAATTACCACTTGCAAACCTTTTTATGTGCCTAATAGCTTGAAGCATGGTTTGGTGCCTCTTACTTATTGAACGTTATCACTTTACATAAATAGCTAGAGGCATGGTTTCATAACATTTGCAATGAAATGTCTAATTGCCAGTAAGGCAAAAGGGAAAGGTAACCTCAAAGTGAACGAGTATTTCTTTCCAAAAAACTTTTTTCTAGGAACTGTTAACGTGAGTCGTGAGGATGCACGTATTTCTTATAAGAATTGAAAAGTACGAGAGGAGCTTTACAAGAAACCGTTAAGAAACTTCATTACAGTACTTGAATTCTGATATCGTAAAGAACTTTCAATATCGTTCCAATTTTTTTATGTTCTAAGGATTATACGTGCATTTAGAGTCTTTCTTTTCAAGGAGATACCGTTCATTTGATTGCAAGAAATGTGGCCTGACTTTTTGGATAGGTGTTTGTTAGACTAATTACTTCAGTCCCAATTTCCGCTTCGCTCATTGAATTGGATGACGGCATTACTCGTCCATCAGTCCAATAGCGATAACTACGAAGGTGTAATCAGCCTAGAGTTTTGGGCCTGTTTTGAAGATTTCTTCAAAGGGGTTTAATTCCGGGGGGTCTACCTTAGAGAAAGACAACGGGGATGTGCCTGCCAAAAGAAAATTTTATGACCCTGTCCTGGAATAAATGTTTGAAAACATAGTACCTGTTCTGGATAATACAAGTGTCTTTTGTAAGTTACCTTAATTTTGCATATCAAATTTGACCTGTCTTGGGAAAAAAGCTTTAATGAACATACCTGTGCCGGAATAAATACACAAAACGTATAATCCTGTCCTGGAATTTTCAACCGAAAATTGAGCCCTATTGGCAGGCACATCCCCGGGTGCTCAATGTTTTAAGTAGACCCCCCGGGGGTTTAATTCTCGAGAAAATCCCAGAGTGGCCGATTTTTCGGTTTGGTAAATTTTAAAATAGATTTGAAATGTCCACCATTAAATGATTTATTTGCAAGTATTATTTACTTGATGTCCAGGGGCAATGGCCTTTCACGCGGGCATTGTTTTTATCGACTCACTATTGACTCACACGGTAAATCTAGCCATGGTTGTTAGGTTGTGTCTGCACTCTCCAGTCATGTATTTGATCCTGCATTATCCATTATGTCAAGAATCAAATTTATTTAGAAATCAATGATTAAATTGATCTTAACATTAGGACCACGACGAACATTATCTTGGGGGTCGTTTGAGACAAGAAGACAGTGTAAAATCGACATTCCAATTATTATCAAGGCATTTTCATCAGGCATTCTCAGTTATTAAGATGAATCCAGTTGATTAATTTTGAATTGATTTGATTTGTTTTTGGTGTCCCCAATTGATTTGTACTGGTTGTCCCAAGAAAGTATAAAGATATGGTTTAGTTCAGCGATGAGAATTTAGCTTTATTAATCAAAGGCTAATCACTTTCAAAATGTTCTTCGATTGTTATCTTGAACATTGATACCTTGTTTGTTGATATTAGTCCTTTGAGAGGTGAAATATCAATCTTGCAAGTTTAAATTTGCCTCCATTTCCAAACCAGAGCTTTGGCTTTTGGCCTAAGCAAAACCAAGTCCTGGGGCACATTGAAATTGAAATAAAATTGAAAAATTGGAACGGTTGGTGACTTCTAGCGAAAAACAAACAATATGATATGGTGTAATTTTTGTTCAAATTTTATCAAGGCTATTATTGATTTATTTGTTGTGCTTCAATGATTTGCTGGGGCAAAAATCCCAAAGCTCTGGTTTGGAGGTGAAAGCAAATTTGAACTTTCCTGATTAATATTTCAACTCTCAAAGTACAAAATCAAGAAACAACGTATCTATGCTCAAGTAAACTATTGAGAAGCGTTTTAAAAATGATTAGTTATCAATGGAGGCTAAATTTTAATCGCTGGGCCCGACCAAATCTGTTTGCTTTTTTGGGGGCACCCGGTCTCGTGAAGGCATAATGTTTGAAAGCAAAATTGATACAAAGAACACAATAAGTCGCGCACGTACCAATCGAAATATTGCATGGTTTAATTGGTTAAAATTTGACATCCATATCCATCAAGACAATGGCTCAAGCCACTTTTTGTGATGGTCTAATGCCTTAAAACATGGTTTGATTTTGCATAGCGGCTCCCAGAAAGGAAGGAATATTCTCTTTTTCATCTTTTTGAAAATATTGTTATGAGACTCTTTTCTCTTATTATTTTCCTCTGAAACTAAACTGCATATCGCACAGCTTATTATCTAACAAGCTGAACGATATACGATTTACCACCTACAAATTCATTTCCTTTTGCAGTAGGCCTCCTTTGAAAAACATATTGAGCCTCATGTTTTTGCCATTAGATTTTTCTGGCCTTTGTTCAGAGCTAGGGATAAGCCATTTTGCTCTTGGCCAGTTCATGACTTGCCTATTGTTTTTCGGGGATTCAGATGTCGCGAAATCTTGGGAAGCTTTCCGAGTTGGATTGTTGGCTTCATCTCGCAGATAGCGTTATTAGATTGATGAAATCTTTCCTGAATAGATTAAGAATCAATAAAACGTCAGCCATAAGAACCACGATAAGATGAATCAAATGTTAGATTCAGAAATGATCTCTCTATTAGTTATATTTGGTTTTTTTAGTCGTGCCAGTTGTTATTTTTGCAAATGTTTTGAGAATGCGAACATTATTGCCAAATAAGTCTCAAAGAACATCTTGACCTAGAAGTCCACTTTCTTTTATCGTCCATCTCAACAAGGTAGAAGAAGATCTCGACTTTTGGAGAACTCAGGAAAGACAAATTCTTCGAGTACACTTCTTGTTAGAGTCCTAGTTGTTACAGGCGAATTGAATTTCCGGACAGTTTACTTTAAGGGACCAGTCATTTATAACTCTGGCTACCGGGGCGGGCTGGAATTTATAAACTGGTTAAAAGTTTTCACACCCCTTCCAATTTTCTCTAAAAAATTTGATACCCCATTGAAAAATTAGAAAGAATTTCATACCCCAGTAGCCATCTACAGTATAAAGTTGTGATGTAAGTTTACTCTAATTCACTTTGCTTAGGTGCTTTTCGATGAGCTTTCTGTTGATTCACTTTGCCTTTACTTTGCATTGCATTGCTGCTGTAGTTTCCTTTACATGAAAAATTCCATACCCCCTCGAAAATTCCCAAAAATATTTCATACCCCCTCATTTTCTTTTGAAAAGTTTTCATACCCCCACCAATTCTAACCCGCCCCGGTACCCAGAGTTATAAATGACTGGCCCCTAAGGGAACTTTAAGATAAGAAACTTTTGTGGGAAATTTTTCGTGTTTTTCGCGTTGATGACCCAAATTCTTTCCGAATTCCAAAAAAAGTGTATTCCGCGAAATTCCTGAAATGTGAAATTCTCGAAAGTATATTCCCGCGAAATTTCGTAAGATATAGAATCAAATATTTGTGTATTCAAAAATTTATATATTCCTCTTTTTTAACAACAACCCTTTCGAACTATGCTACTGCAAGCATATATATGGACGATGATTCTGAAGAGTTATCGAAGATTCAAGAGACTTTTGAGACGTTCTGAAAATTTGACTAGAATTTGCGAAAGTTTATTGCCGCGAAATTTCCCATTTTGATAGATTCTCCAAAATTTATTCCAAATTGTTCGCGTTTTATCAAACTCGCGATAGTTTCTTCCCTGGAAAGTTTCTCTCCTTAAAGTAGTACGACTTCGTTATTATAATCAAGACGAAACTTTGGTAATAAATCTAATATTAGTTTGATGATAAGGTAATTGTAGCAGAGCTCAGTGGTTGGATTTAGATGGTATAAGAAAAACCCACATCAGAAGGCATGAATTGTTGATCAGCAACAGGCCTAGGCGTGCAAGCAAAGGACATTATCGCTGGCGTGTTAGTCTGAGGGCGGTTTTACTCTGGTACAACTTAAAGAATATTCGTCGAAAATTCTTGAGACCTTTGAGCCTTGATATTCGTTGAGCACTGCAGGCTTGTTGTAGCAATTGATGATTTCGGGTGAATTCGACAATGATGTGTCGATCGAGCATCTTGCGTGTAATAAAGCAAGAGTTCGATACATTAATCATTCATCTCTGCAGCTTCTGCAAAGTTAAAGCCGTCCCGACATGAAGTGAAGGTGAAGGTGAAGTTGCGGTTTTTAGTGCCAAGCGCTGGGATCGCAGAAGTAGAATAGGCCTAATCGAGTCCGCGATCCCTTGTCATGACGCTCAAGTCCCAAGTGGTGGGGCTCTACCGGGTATCGAACCCTGTCCGCCTGACTGTTCTGGCTGCAAAGTCAGAGGATTACGCCACTGCGCCACAACACCTTCAACAAATTAGAAATGGGCCTACTTTAAAAGTAGAAATGCCATGGTCCCGTGTACATATATTGGACAATTCAATGATAAATCTTCTTTTACTTTGCCTTACAAAAACAAATACAACAATCTGATGGAACAAATGGGTACATGAAATCAGCAAATTGGAAATGACAATGATGCCTGTAATAAGGACGGATCCCCTTCAAGGTTGTGGGTATGAACTGAAAATTGATCTTTTTCTGTAAAGAAAAATAGTTTTGAAAGAACCGTCGTTGAATTCATTAAAAGAAATATTTTTGCCATTGAGAAAATAAATGGAGGAGTTCTGAGGTTTACCCACGTTTATCTGCGGGTGGCCAGAAAAATCTGGAGTGCAAAGCTCCGTGAGAATTCAAAGCAAAACGTGAACCTTCAAGGCAATAGTATTTGGGTGATTGAGAATTTAAACCGTTTCGTAGTGAGCTCATAAGATATGAAGCATTCTACAATACTGGTCAAACAGGCTGGGACGTAGGCGAATTTCAATGTTTTTGTGACGTTTTTTTCTAAAATATCGAGACGAAAACATATCTTTATGACCACATGTTTGGTCCCCCGTTCCCCCTAATTCAATATTGACAAGTTCGAATGGAACATAGGGCTCAAATGTTTCAAATCTTTAAAAAGGTGGATGTAAAATTTTATGACAATTTTCTTTGGATTGAATGGCTTGAAAAGAACTTATGGTACTTTGCTGTAAATCTACCGTGAGTTTTTTTGATATCTTGATTTTTTTTTCAAAATGGCGGCAATTTAATTATTTTTGAAAAGATTNAAAATAGTTTTGAAAGAACCGTCGTTGAATTCATTAAAAGAAATATTTTTGCCATTGAGAAAATAAATGGAGGAGTTCTGAGGTTTACCCACGTTTATCTGCGGGTGGCCAGAAAAATCTGGAGTGCAAAGCTCCGTGAGAATTCAAAGCAAAACGTGAACCTTCAAGGCAATAGTATTTGGGTGATTGAGAATTTAAACCGTTTCGTAGTGAGCTCATAAGATATGAAGCATTCTACAATACTGGTCAAACAGGCTGGGACGTAGGCGAATTTCAATGTTTTTGTGACGTTTTTTTCTAAAATATCGAGACGAAAACATATCTTTATGACCACATGTTTGGTCCCCCGTTCCCCCTAATTCAATATTGACAAGTTCGAATGGAACATAGGGCTCAAATGTTTCAAATCTTTAAAAAGGTGGATGTAAAATTTTATGACAATTTTCTTTGGATTGAATGGCTTGAAAAGAACTTATGGTACTTTGCTGTAAATCTACCGTGAGTTTTTTTGATATCTTGATTTTTTTTTCAAAATGGCGGCAATTTAATTATTTTTGAAAAGATTCTTGGAAAATTTTGAAACAATTTAAATCATCTTAAATCCTAAACCAATTGAAGAAAAATGATATAAACTTCAAGAAAACCATAGTTCATGAAGGTCTATAATGTAATGGCAAGCAGAAATTTGTAGCCTTTCTGGTTTAGGATTTAGAAATTTGATGACGTCATAGCCTGAAATTTATTAAATGCCGCCATTTTGAAATTAATCAAGATATCAATGAATTTCCATGACAGATTTACATAAAGAAGCCTAGGTTCCTGCCAAATCATTTATTTCAAAGAAAACTGTGATAGAATTTTACACCGACCAACCCTATCTGTATAAAGAAAGAGTAGGCCTAATAGCATATGAATTTCTCGCTGTGCTGTGCACCCTTTTAAGACTTCTCGGAGGACAAAGTCCGGTTCCCAAAGAACACAAGAATCGTTTTGAAACGAGCAGAAAATATCATTTCTCTTCTCAGCAGTATCGCTGCAATTAATTGTTGATTACTAAACATATACAGAAGTTCAGGAAATGTTCGAGAATCGTAAATAAAAGTAACTGTTTGTATCTTTGTACGAAAGGAAATGAGTCATGTTGATTCGCTAGTCTTGTTAAAATTTTTATTACAATTGATCTCAGGGAAACCTTTCTATTTGGAAAAAAAAACAGATTTGAATAAAGCTAATAGGCTGTGTGGGCAAAAAGATGCGGTAGTCGTTTGAAAAAAGGTTTGAGAAATTATTCCTTGTTCCTACGATACTTTCTTTGCCCCGAAAGTCCCTCCAGAAGGAACTCTCTCATGTATCAGTGTTGCTTTTACAGACAAGAGTATCTCCGCGGCAAATTTTTTTTGAAGAAACTCGTTCAAAAGACGCCCCTCCCCCCCTCCTGCGTCCTGCCCTCTTGAACATGGCCGAAATTTGTTATTTCCTATTGGTTTGCCCTCAAATTTGCAATTTCGCCCCCTTGAAAATGTGCTCCGTCCGGCGGTCCCTGGGAATAGATGAAAAGGTCCTTTTCAAAACTTTATCTATTTGTACAATTTCATTAAAGTTACCACGAGACATTGTTCCTAGACAGTGGTTTACTGGATTACTTCAGCAAAAATTAGACTTTACGAACCCAGTTCAGCAAAGCTGTTATATTCACAAACAAATGTAAACGTACTAATTTAATTTTACTATGATCGTAAAATTGCTTTGCGCGGAATAAGTGAACATATTTAGTTGCGGTAGAGATGGTGAAATAAAGCAACAACAAGGGCTCGAGTAGTTAGACCAAGATAACTATAGTTCTTGTTCTTGAGTAGAGCACTCCCAAGCTAAAAATATACAATATGGAAGGAAACAATTTGTTTTAAGTAGGCTAAGCCTAACTTTAAAGTTTCCTTCCCCAGGAAAACAATTATCAACCAGGGTATTAATCTGCCTCAAATCAAGAGCCATCTTTATAAGGTCACCTCCGAAAGGTAAGCCGCAGTTGGCATCGGTTGAAACAAATTTCTCTGCCAGAGGGCAACTGTACATCTTCGATTGTTTAAAAGGTACAATGTGGTTGTATTAATGAGGTATCCAGTAGCCAATTGCGATTAAGAAACTTGATTTATTGCCATGTATCAAAAAATAAAAGAAATCCATTTGGCATCAGTGGAAAATATTTTACTTGCCGGAGGCTCTTCCATTGTTTCAAAGACAGTATCGTGGTATTTTGAGGTATGATGTAGGAAATTGTGACTAAGGAACATATTTTTATTGTTCTGTAGCAATAAACCATTGATCAATAAGAGATAAAACCCAGTTGACGTTTGTTAAAAGAAATACCACTAGTTTGCCAGAGGAAGTTAAGAGTCAGTCTTCCATCGTTTGGACGATGCAGTGGTATTGATAATAATTTGCCAGAGAAATTCGAGAGTAGATCTTCCAATTTTTGAAAAATGCAGTATAGTACGGTAGGATTTTGAGGTATGTAGTAGCCTAGTAGGTATCTCCACACAGTTATTATCATAAATCCTCCAGTCTGGCATCACTTAAAAAATGTTGTAATAATTTGCAAGAGAAATTCAAGAGTAGATCTTC
This sequence comes from Aurelia aurita complex sp. Pacific, assembly GCA_004194395.1. NCBI lineage: Eukaryota > Metazoa > Cnidaria > Scyphozoa > Semaeostomeae > Ulmaridae > Aurelia > Aurelia aurita complex sp. Pacific. Next base: position 114,015 of record REGL01000743.1, on the reverse strand, counting down.
ATTGTTTGGACGATACAGTACAGTACGGTGGGATTTTGAGGTATGCAGTAGGTATGTCCAGATAGAAAGCTTAATTTTGTTGTTCGTAGAAAGTGATAAATCCATATTTTGGCATCGTTTGAAAATTTGCTAGAGGCAAGCGTTGATCTTTGGATATTTAAAAGGTAGCTACAGTACGGTGGTATTTTGAGGTATGGAGTAGTGCAGTTAGAAAATTTACTGTTGCAAATTACAGAGCAATCTTCACATTTGGATATGTCCTTGTTGTCATTGCTCGGAAGCTGTTGTTGTTGTTGTTGTTGTTGTTGTTTATTTATTTTTTTCGATATTTTCGTAGCTAACAATATATACAATATATACACAGGCAAAGTTAACTAATCTAAATCGAATGAAATTAAATGAAATAAGGCAAGAATTTTTTTGAGTTCTCATTTGCTACACTAAATTTGTGTCCTGACTTCTGATATATCCCAATCAAACATCTCATGGATATATTTCTCTTCTCATTATAATGATGAAATATTTGAAACGAAAACTACATAAAATACAAATAAAATTTGGATAGATATAGCGGTAAAAAACATACGTTATCGAGTCCCCCTAACGCATACAATAAGAGCAATGTTTCATGGCNTGTTAAAAGAAATACCACTAGTTTGCCAGAGGAAGTTAAGAGTCAGTCTTCCATCGTTTGGACGATGCAGTGGTATTGATAATAATTTGCCAGAGAAATTCGAGAGTAGATCTTCCAATTTTTGAAAAATGCAGTATAGTACGGTAGGATTTTGAGGTATGTAGTAGCCTAGTAGGTATCTCCACACAGTTATTATCATAAATCCTCCAGTCTGGCATCACTTAAAAAATGTTGTAATAATTTGCAAGAGAAATTCAAGAGTAGATCTTCATTGTTTGGACGATACAGTACAGTACGGTGGGATTTTGAGGTATGCAGTAGGTATGTCCAGATAGAAAGCTTAATTTTGTTGTTCGTAGAAAGTGATAAATCCATATTTTGGCATCGTTTGAAAATTTGCTAGAGGCAAGCGTTGATCTTTGGATATTTAAAAGGTAGCTACAGTACGGTGGTATTTTGAGGTATGGAGTAGTGCAGTTAGAAAATTTACTGTTGCAAATTACAGAGCAATCTTCACATTTGGATATGTCCTTGTTGTCATTGCTCGGAAGCTGTTGTTGTTGTTGTTGTTGTTGTTGTTTATTTATTTTTTTCGATATTTTCGTAGCTAACAATATATACAATATATACACAGGCAAAGTTAACTAATCTAAATCGAATGAAATTAAATGAAATAAGGCAAGAATTTTTTTGAGTTCTCATTTGCTACACTAAATTTGTGTCCTGACTTCTGATATATCCCAATCAAACATCTCATGGATATATTTCTCTTCTCATTATAATGATGAAATATTTGAAACGAAAACTACATAAAATACAAATAAAATTTGGATAGATATAGCGGTAAAAAACATACGTTATCGAGTCCCCCTAACGCATACAATAAGAGCAATGTTTCATGGCCAAACAACTTGTTTCATCGTAAGCATGTGCATGTACTGCAAGGACTGTTTCATTTGAAGCGATTTTTTGTGAAACTTGAGGTATTTAAAAACACGGAGGAACGATACAACCATAACAACAGTTTGACCAAACTCTATATTATTACAGTTAGCTATTTCATTAAGATTTGGATATTTTCAAGTTTGTCGTACTTATTTCTTCTCCATTTCTTCTAGTATGGCACAATCAAACATTTCCACGGCGTTGAAGCCAATTGAAGAGCCTAAGTCATCTTCGGTGTTCTTCAACGATGCTGCTCACAACAAAGAGCTCTTGGCTGTTTTCAGCTCCTTACGTGAGCAGGAAGAACTATGCGATGTTACTTTATGCGTCGGGGCCTCGCGGATCCTGGCGCATCGTGTCATCTTGGCTGGGAGCAGTCCATATTTCAGAGCAATGTTTACAAGTGAGCTCTCAATTTTTTCTTCTCGTGGCATTGGGTATGTTGAAGAATCTAAACAAAATAAAGGTTGTGTACAACAAAAGTGTTCCACGAAAACTGCTTCCAAAATGATTAAAAAATTATGAACCGCATATCCAGCACATTTCTGCAAGGGGTTTTTACTTAAATTGTACAGGGTGTCCTGAAGGAATTGTGCCCCCATTTGTTTAGCTGTTGCGGAGAAACTATAAATTCCATTCTTTCGTTCTTAATACAATTGCATTGTTGCATAGGATAGGCTTCAACTTTGAGTTCGAATCCTTGTTTCGGCGAATCTGACAAGTTGTCAAACCGGTAGATTCCGGTGAAACCGGTAAGAGTATTGCTGCGTCAAAACTTGTTCTACAGTTGAACAAGGCTGATTTGTATTGTTTACTGATAACAGAATGATAAACCTTTAAATGTGCAACAATTTCAAGCGCAACGCTCGCTAGAACCTTATTTCAATGTCCAGTTGATTTTGACATTTTTTTGGAGAACAAAGAAAGTGCTGTTTTTGAAACAATCATTTTTTCCACTTTCTTGTGTCATAAATCAGCAATCATTTGTCCGATTGGCTAAACAAGGTCTCGGGCTCTCAGTTGAAGCCTATCCTACATGCACCTTTATCTATTACGGGATAATAGAACGTACTCGCAACGCACATTGCACACCAACTTTCTCATGGAATTTAATCTTTCAACGTTAAAATGAGTTTGGCGTTCTAGTTATCTTGGTTTCTTGTTTTGGTTTTCGCTTCCGCTGTCAACCTGGTCCTAAATCTTGTTGGCTTTATACTGTTGTAATACTACAGATTAGTTCCAGTCTTAAATAAATTGGATATTTTGATACAATTTCCCGAATTTTAAAAAGAAATCTTTTCCGTTAGTGATAAGATTTCTTATCTCATTTTCTTTTGGCGGTGGTCTTTTTCTGCCAAAAGTAAATTCTTGGTTACCGGTTACCGGTATTCTCAGTATTAAGCGCCTTTCCGAAGAAATGCCTCCGCAATCTCGTACCCAGGGCCTTTTTTCATATTGCCAATATGACAACAGGCCCTGGGGATGAGTTCATCAAAAAAATGATTGCAAAATTTAATGGTGAACAATGACTTCACTGGTTTCTATTCCCATGGGCGATTAGAGTTAATTTTGGAACCTGTTGGCAATTAGATTTTCAAAGATTTTGCAAGNTCCATCGTTTGGACGATGCAGTGGTATTGATAATAATTTGCCAGAGAAATTCGAGAGTAGATCTTCCAATTTTTGAAAAATGCAGTATAGTACGGTAGGATTTTGAGGTATGTAGTAGCCTAGTAGGTATCTCCACACAGTTATTATCATAAATCCTCCAGTCTGGCATCACTTAAAAAATGTTGTAATAATTTGCAAGAGAAATTCAAGAGTAGATCTTCATTGTTTGGACGATACAGTACAGTACGGTGGGATTTTGAGGTATGCAGTAGGTATGTCCAGATAGAAAGCTTGATTTTGTTGTTCGTAGAAAGTAATAAATCCATATTTTGGCATCGTTTGAAAATTTGCTAGAGGCAAGCGTTGATCTTTGGATATTTAAAAGGTAGCTACAGTACGGTGGTATTTTGAGGTATGAAGTAGTGCAGTTAGAAAATTCACTGTGATTTTGTTGGGGAGGAGATACGGTTTGTCCGAGGAAACGTATGTGTCCCCCCGTGCAGTAAGTTAATGCTCATGCGCAGTAGCGTTTTGAGTTGGAACTCTGACGGGCGCATAAGCATTAACCTACTGCACGGGGGATACACAAGTTTCCTCCAACAAACTGTATCTCATCTCCCCAACAAGATTGTTGCAATTTACAGAGCAAGCTTCACATTTGGATATGTCCTTGTTTGTTGTCATTGCTCGCAAGCTGTTGCTGTTGTTATTTATTTTTATTCGATATTTTCGTAGCTAACAATATATGCAATATGTGCAAAGTTAATTAATCTAAATCGAATGAAATTAAATGAAATGAGGCAAGAATTTTGTTGAGTTTTCAGTTGCTACACTAAATTTGTGTCCTGACTTCTGATATATCCCAATCAAACATCTCATGGATATATTTCTCTTCTCTTTTAATGATAAAATATATAAAACTAAAAACTACATAAAACACAAATAGAAGTTTGATAGATTTAGTATGGCAGTAAAAAATATTCGTTATCGAGTCCCCCTAAGCATACAGTAAAGAACAATATTTCATGGCCAAACAACCTGTTTCATCGCAGGGATGTACTGCAAGGACTGTTTCATTTGAAGCGATTTTTTGTGAAACTTAAGATATTTACAAACACACAGGAACAATACAACCTTGACAACAGGTAGACCAAATTCTAGATATTACAGTTTGCTCTTTCATTAAGATTTGGATTTTTTCAAGTTTGTCGTACTTATTTCTTCTCCATTTCTTCTAGTATGGCACAGTCAAACATTTCCACGGCGTTAAAGCCAATTGAAGAGCCAAAGTCGTCATCGGTGTTCTTCAACGATGCTGCTCACAACAAAGAGCTCTTGGCTGTTTTCAGCTCCTTACGTGAGCAGGAAGAACTATGCGATGTTACTTTATGCGTCGGGGCCTCGCGGATCCTGGCGCATCGTGTCATCTTGGCTGGGAGCAGTCCATATTTCAGAGCAATGTTTACAAGTGAGTTATGAATTTGTTCTTCTCTTGGCATTGGGTATGTTGAAGAATCTAAACAAAATAAAGGTTGTGTACAACAAAAAGTGTTCCACGAAGACGGCTTCCAAAAATGATTCTAAAATTTAATTGTACAGGTTGTCCTGAAGGAATTGTGCCCCATTTGTTGGGCTCTTGCGGAGAAACTATAAATTCCATTCTTTTGTTCTTGATACAGTTGCATTGTTGCATAGGATAGGCTTAAACTTTGAGTTCGAAACCTTGTTTCGGCAAATCTGACAAGTGGTCAAATCGGTAGAGTCCGGTAAAACCGGTAAGAGCATTGCTGCGTTAGAACTTTTTCTACAGTTGAACAAGGCTGACTTGTATTGTTTTCTGATAACAGAATAATAAACTTTGAAATGTGCAACGATTTCAGACGCAACGCTCGCTAGAACCTTTTTTCAATATCCACTAGATTTTGACATTTTTTGGAGAACAAAGAAAGTGCTGCTTTGGAAACAATCACTTTTTCAATTTCTTGTGTCATAAATCAGCAACCATTTATCCGATCGGCAAAACAAGGTTTCGGGCTCTCAGTTGAAGCCTATCCTATTTTTCTTTCTTTCTTTTTACATCAAATGCACTACCTAATACAAGGCATGGGGATACTAAACTAATTTATCAACTAACATTAACCTTTGATTTTATTACAACATTATAACAACAAGTAAATTAGATAACAGTAACAAGAACAATAACAGTGAATTAACATTAACATTGAAAGGATGCTGGTTGTGGAATATCCATTTCGCTTCTACGTCTATGGAATACTTCTTTTAAATATTTTCCTTAAACTCTTGTATTTTCTGCACTGTCATGGGCAAATACTTACTTAATTTGCGATGTACTCATTTGCGCTGGATTATCAAATAGAAAATCTAATCGGACCATCTTTTAAAATGGCTCTAACTGTCGAGATCCAGTCCGATTTCTCATCTGTCAATGAAATTGTCAAACTCTAGGCTTTTTTAGTGAGGTTGTCCTCATCCATTGTAGCTACTCTGTGCTAGAAAGTTATCATACGAATCATCATGTCTGTTGTAACTGGCAATTCTCCAAGTTCGCCTAACACTGCGAACGTGGAGCAGTTTCGTTTTGCCCCAAGAATGACCTTGCAGAATTTCAAGTGTACCTTTTCCATCTCATTTTCAGTACTACATTCTAATCGTACATGCACCTTTATCAATTACGGGACAATACAACGTACAATGTGCTATATCGAAGAGGGTCTCACAAATCGCATAGCCCACCAACTTTCTCACCCTGGGGAATGTCTTCGCAGTACGGTGGAGGGTGCCGAGTACGGTGGAGGGTGCCGAGTACGGTGGAGGGCTATCTTGGAGTACGG
>REGL01000743.1:93303-106159 GCA_004194395.1 Aurelia aurita complex sp. Pacific | reverse complement strand
CCTCCACCGTACTCCGCACCCTCCACCGTACTTCATGATAGCCCCCCACCGTACTCCAAGATAGCCCTCCACCGTACTCGGCACCCTCCACCGTACTCGGCACCCTCCACCGTACTGCGAAGACATTCCCCAGGGTGTTTCTCATGAAATTATAATCTTTCAACGTTAAAATGAGTTTGGCGTCCCAGTTATTTTGGTTTCTTGTTTTGCTTTTCGCTTCCGTTGTCAACCTGGTCCTAAATCTTGTTGGCTTTATACTGTTGTAATGCTATAGATTAGTTCCAGTCTTAAATAAATTGGATATTTTGATAGAATTTCCCGAATTTTAAAAAGAAATCTTTTCCGTTAGTGATAAGATTTCTTATCTCATTTTCTTTTGGCGATGGTCTTTTTCAGCCAAAAATAAATTCTTGGTTACCGGTTACCGGTATTCTCAGTATTAAGCGCCCTCCCGAAGAAATGCCTCCGCAGTCTCGTGCCCACGGTCTTTTTTCATATTGCCAATATGACAACGGGCCCTGGGGATGAGTTCATCAAAAAAATGATTGCAAAATTTAATGGTGAACAATGACTTCACTGGTTCCTATTCCCATGGGCGATTAGAATTAATTTTGGAACCTGTAGGCAATTAGATTTTCAAAGATTTTCCAAGGTTACAAACAAGTCAATAAGCACTTCAAAAAGTACCAATTTTGATATGCGCCCCCGTTGCTAAATGACAGAAATACATTGAGGCCAAGCCAAAATCTATCAGGTTCATTGAGAAAATATTTTCAAAATTTAAAGGTAATGTGTCCATGTAAGTACAGCCGCGTAAACTAGCCTGTGTTCCGGACCTTTTGGAAAGGAAAGTTCCTTCCCAAGTAGTCTGGAACACTTGCTAATACACTCTTGTAAAAATATGCTGACGCGATGCTGACGCGATGCTGACGAAGAGCCTCGATCAGCGCACTGTGGTTGGTAGAATTTAACTGATCACATGCAAAACTAGAATTTGAATTTCACAATTGGGCTGCCTGCTGTCAGACTTCGGGTTCAGCTCTGAAAGTGCAACCGCAAGTAAGTCATCAGTCTGCTTATATTAGGAGTGGCTATCTTCATATTTCCATGGTAAAGTGATCACATGAAATATCACATGACAATTGCAAAGTCGCTGTACATACATGGACACATTGCATTTAATGGCGAACAATTACCTCACTAGTTCTTATTCCCGTGGGCGATTAGATCTATTTTTCACACAAGCACTTCATCCTTTAGACAACTTCAACATTTAGACAGAGATTAAGACTTTCTCCGTTAAGTTGGATTAGTTAATTCCCATTGATTCCCTGTTCTTTGAAAGGCAGCTTCTCCGCGGTCACCTTTAAATTTTGTAGGTCTGCTCTTTGTCAAAGGTTACGTCGGTCCGGAATTGGCAAGGATGAATTGAATTTCAAGAATCAAACATGTATTTTATATCATGGCTTTCACAGTCAGTTATGGTTTTAATGTGGCTCTTACTTTTAAGAGATCCGCAAAGTACGTTTGATGTGAATTTAATGGGTCTGCCTGGCAAGACGTCATGAACGTTACAGCTATAAATTGGTAACGGTTCTTCTTTAATGCGTACCAAAAGTGTTGGAACACCTTTGCTAATGTTGCCTTGTTTTGCAAATAACGCGTTCTCCCCCTCAGAACTACATTTTTCCATCAGAACAATGTTGTTCTGTGACGATAAAATGGGGATGACAGGACGATGATGGAATGTTGCGACAATGACCTTTCAAATCAACATTGTTTTGGGGGTTAGAAGGTACTTGAGCTAGTCGCTATGGATAACAATGTGGATTATCACAACATGGCCTAAGTGTTACAAGGACTTTTGGCAGCCATTGTTCCTAGGTAGACTAGTCTATGTCATGACAGTGTGCTTTTATGATGATCATGTGATCGATCAATCAAATCAGTCTTGCAAATCAGTCAACCAGTCTGTAAGTCAATCAGTTGAGTGATAGCCAATGATGATAGTCTCTGATCACGTCACTCTAAAGACAGTGTGCTTTTATGATAGTCATGTGATCGATCAAATAATCAGTCAATCATTCTGTAAATCAATCAGTTTGAGTGATAGCCAAAGATCATAGTCTCTGCTCCCTACACTCTTATCTAAATGCTTCCTTTAAGTTGTATTAATACTTCTTTATTCCTTCTAGATGGCTTGATGGAGAGCAAACAAGAGGAGGTATCGTTTCAGGACATGAATGACGTCGTCTTCAAACACATAATAGACTATTTTTACAGCGGCAAACTAGAAATCAATGACGTTAACGTACAGGATTTTATTTCTATATCGGGGTTATTACAATTGAAAAGAATACAAGAAGCTTGTTGTGAATTCATGAAGCGACAAATAAATACAAATAATTGTTTAGGTGAGTATCTCCTTGTTGTTCTAAAAGTTTGATCGACAGTTTTTCATGTAAATAAGCTTACTTTGCAGGTAAGGCCGACAAACCACTGTGCTTCTTTCAATGCAATTACAAGAATGCTTCAGGATATGTACTGTATAAGCTTTTCCAAGTATAGGTTGTTACTTACCGAAAAATACCGGGTGTCCCAATAAAAAGTAGGGGAAACCGGGGACAATTGTAACACGGGGCACTGGTAACACTTACTCTCACGCCCTGCAGAAAAGTGCAAAAAAACTGATTTTTGCACAGTACATGCTCATTTTAACCTTGTACATACGACTTGAGATACAGGAATATTCAGCCAAGTTCGCAAAATTTTCGGGAGAAAAATATGCTTTTGAGTACGAAAGTAAATACGTACTGTCACTGTAAATTTATGTCGGAAAAATTTAGCTCTCAAGTAAAAGATGTCATTTTCACATCACGGACATGGCATCTATTCAGGATCAAAACTACATTACAATTGTTAAGCTCCACAGCTTATGAGATGTGAAAATGGAAAATAACGATNAACACGGGGCACTGGTAACACTTACTCTCACGCCCTGCAGAAAAGTGCAAAAAAACTGATTTTTGCACAGTACATGCTCATTTTAACCTTGTACATACGACTTGAGATACAGGAATATTCAGCCAAGTTCGCAAAATTTTCGGGAGAAAAATATGCTTTTGAGTACGAAAGTAAATACGTACTGTCACTGTAAATTTATGTCGGAAAAATTTAGCTCTCAAGTAAAAGATGTCATTTTCACATCACGGACATGGCATCTATTCAGGATCAAAACTACATTACAATTGTTAAGCTCCACAGCTTATGAGATGTGAAAATGGAAAATAACGATAGCTGACCAGGTCAGGGGGCAACTGTAACACGGTGTTACAATTGCCCCGGTGTAAGCTGTCCGATGCTTTCGTTTTGATTTATTTTCTAATCTGGTCGAACAATGTGCATCCATGCAGTATTAAAGAGTTCAGAATTGAAATTTGTTGAAAAGAACATTTTTTTCTCAATTGATTCAATTTTTTCAACTGATGCACCTAAATTTACGAAGAAATAAAACTACACCTTATTTTTAGTTTGTTCTTTTGAAAGCCATGAATAATCTGCCACCTGGTGCTACAGTTTTTGTAAGGAAAAGCAGACTCGTGCAATAATCATCTGTGACTATTTTAAAGGCATGTAAGAATTGCTCCAACCATCTGTTACAATTGCCCCGTGTTACCTGTTAGTTTCATCAGGAAACTACCGGGTGCGCCAAAACAAACTTTACACACTGGACCGATTTTGAAGATTCATGACTTGAATCTTTAGCAAAAAGCCTGAACTGAATTGTAGGATTTTTTGCAAATTTTTTGTTTCGAAGTGAATTGATGTTGTTGTTGTCGCTCATTGAAGCGAGTTGATGTCGTTGTTGTCGCTCCAGCTCTAGTTATAGCGTCCACCTCAGTTTATCCTTCCTTATTGAAGGTAAATCAATATGACTAACATTCGTTCTTTTGTTCTATTAGGTATAGCCGCATTCGCTGACGCACATTCATGTATAGACTTAGCATCATCTGCTGAGTCATTCGCAAGAAGTCATTTCTCAGAAGTTGTTCAAACCGAAGAATTTATGATGATATCACAATCACAATTATTACGACTTATATCAGATGACGGATTAAATGTTCACTCAGAGGAACGCGTTTTTGAAGCAGTACTTGCTTGGGTTAAATATGATACATCAACTAGAGAAGTAAGTATCTCCCTTGTGTCATCTGATAAATCTTACACAGTTTTTCCCTGGGGTCATCAGCTTTTTACATATGCAAGACATTAAAACCCACCCGACCATGCGACCGGGTGGTCGCAGAAATTTTCAATCATAATGTCCTGCGGGAAATTTCTCAAAATCAATGTTCTTTCGTGTATCGTGCTCTGTTTTCTCATTTCTCATAATCAAAAGCAAGTTACTTAATAAGACAAGATAGTTTTCAATATTATTGCTTTGATATTCAGGGAGCAGTGGCATTTCAAATGGGGATTCTTTTTTTTTTACTCTCCCGGTACTTTGTAAGATTTTCGAATATGAACAAAATTGATAGAAGCTCCAACACTACTCAATCGAAAACTTCGTATTTAAGGATGTATAAAATACCGCTGTGTCCAAACACTTTTATTAGAATAGCAAATGGTGTATTAGTGAGACAGGTATCCAAAGTCCTGCAAAGCCCGAAAGAATGTTGGCACTAAGAATTTCTCAATGGTTTCTCGCAGGAATTCGTTTCAGAATTGTTTGAACACGTACGATTTCCGCTGCTGAATGCAGAATTCTTGCTGGAAAGAGTGGCAGCAGAAGGCATAATGAGAAGAAATGAATCTTGCTAGTAAGTAAACATGTTACAACGATACCCTTAGCGTATATGCTCGTTAGTGAATGGTAGCTAAGAAATATACAGATGCAGATACAACAATTTTGAAAATAGATTAGTTGCTATGCTGGGTGAGACAGAAAAAACGTAGGGTGTTTGGCGATTTATTATTGATACAGTTTACTGTGTAAATTTGTTTCTTTTAAATTCATTGCATGGAAGGATTAGAAACTTTGTTTGGTCGAAATCGGTCTTTCCCTTCTATAGTTACGAGCGATTTTACGAAGATGGTGTTTCACAAGATTCCTAAAATAATTCTTCAGTTAGATTCACAGTAATGCATGTGTGAACTTGTAAACCGTGATAAACATACTGTTTCTCTGTCAACAAAATGAAGCAAGGTATGAATTGTGTCAGAGCACAATAGGAAAAATTACTGTAATTCATTTTTATTTAGTTGTCATTTGTTAGAAAGCGGAAAGTTCCCTTATTAGAAAGCAGAAATCTTGTTAGAAAGCAGAAAGCAGAAAGTTTGCTATGCTAGCTATGCTTTCAACCAAAATCGCTGTATTTTGTGATTGCAAATAATATGGAAAAAATGACAAATTTTAGCAAAGTAAATTTCCATAACTTGTACAATTTTTCGCCTGCAAAATAAAACTTCAACACACCCGATTTGACCTTTTTCACCCAAATGTGACTTGTTAAAATGCCCCCACGTTTCTTCTTACCAACCCAGTACAAGAGCACTACACACTTAGACTGATTGTTTTGTTTGTTTTGAATGTTGAAGTTAGATTTTAGATCTTTCATTTGCCAAGGTTTGTTACTTTTTGAGTTAAAATCTCGGAATAAATTGATTTCATCATGCACCAATTAGTATTCTTAAACCGTGAAATTAGCCATCAGATCTGAGTATTTTAAACTGTAACACTTTTCTAAATCTAAGAAGGCTTCTAAACTTAAAGAGATCTCATTTAGATTGTTGTGAACAGAAAATGCCGAGAGAAAATGCTGCTAGTTTGCTCTTGAATTCTCTTATAGACAAAGATTGGGATCGAGGCATCTGTAATTTTTCGACAATTTTACGAGCTGATTTGTCAGAACTCGTACTTTAGGGGGCTTTCAGTGTAAGGTAAAGTTCAACACATCAAGATAATGTTTGAAATATGCATTCTATTGCTCCGAACGGTTGTACTAAAGTCCGTCAAACGAGGGGAATTTTTTTATGGCCCTCTTGATATGTCTACTATGGAGTTTTCATATCTATGTGAGTATTAATTGAAATGTAATTTCTTTTTCTAGTAATTTATTGATCGAAGCTGCAAAGCTTTTGATATCACCACGTGGAAGAACGACAAGTCAAAGCCCACGAGAAATGCCTCGAAAGCCAGCATCCGTACAACAAATTCTATATGCAATCGGTGGTATGAGTCGGAGAGAAAAATTAAAAAGCGGTGAACGATATGACCCGAAAGAAGGAAGATGGAAGTCCATTGGTAAGTTCTTCTTTAATTCCAATTCATGTACTTTACGGGAAGAAACTTTCGCGGCAAGAAAATTTTGCCGCAAAATTCTTTTGTGCAATGTGTTCTGTCTACGCCACCTTAACTGACTGCGCATGGTGCTTCGCAGTAGAGTGTTGTTTTGTCACTGCGAAGCACCATGCGCAATCAGTTAAGGTGGCGACGACAGAACACATTGCACAGAAGAATTGACACAAAAGACACGCATTCTGCTTCAAATAAACAAAAATACACATGACATGCTTCTTATTACGCATGATCATACGTTCCAAACTTAACTTTCCTTTTGATTTAAAACAACTTTCAATCATTTCCAGGGGACATGAATGTTCGACGGTGGGGCGCAGATGTTGCTGCCTTGGGCCCATATCTGTACATATGTGGTGGTAGTGACGATCAGTCAAGATTGAATACAGTGGAAAAATATGACCCATTTAATAACTGTTGGATACCTGTACCAGCCATGACAACAAATAGAAATGGTGTAGGCGTGGCAGCAGGACATGGAAGAATATATGCTATAGGTATGCATTTTTGGTTACTTGTAAAAAACTACATTTAGGAATCTATGTTTGGTGTTAAGTTGTTAAATTGCATGATCTCTTTTTGCTGTGGCTTCGTCTTGATTTTGAAATTTATTTCAACTCTGGATATTTGATTTTCCGTCCTATGATTAGTAATGTCCAAATATCGTGTTCCTGATTTTGCCACAAAACACAACAATAAAAAATGTACTTGTCAATTTTGATACATAGTTTGAAATAAAACGTTTTTCTTTTTGTGTTGCGATGATCAAAGAGCTTATTTCTTTCTTAGCACTGGTATTTTCATTACAAGGCAATACCACCTTCCATTATTTTGACGAGGGAAGTAAATTATGTTGAACCACTCACGTATCCCTTTAAGCAAACCGATTTTGGCTTAATCCTACTTTTGGATCAAAACTAGTGCACTATAAAAACTGCAAATGTATTCTCAAAGTTAAGGTAAACTTTCAATCAGGCAAAGGAGTTAAGATTTCTTATATACATTGTATACTTTTCCTGTAAGATTTTCAAACTGAGAGTACTTCTTTCTCACTCAGCAGATATTTCACTCTACCTAAAAATGTCGTGGAACATTACAAGTACAGCTGAATTTACCTGTTTGTGTTAAAGATCTTCACTGCTGCGTATACAGTTTATTTTTACGAATGTACCTTTTCCAGGTGGCTTTGACGGCTCCCGTCCTCTACAAACAGCTGAATACTTCGATCCAAAAGTCTGCAAGTGGACAGAAATGCCCAAAATGAATCAGTGTAGGTTCGGAGTTGGTTGTTGTGTGCTGAATGATAATATTTACGCTGTCGGTGGATCCGATGGTTCAGCCCTAAAGACAGCAGAGAGATTTGATGAGAATACTAACCAGTGGACAGAGATTGCACAGATGAATTATGCAAGGTATTACTGTTAAACATTTTTAGAACTGATTGCTCGATTGCTGTAAATAGTTATTGCACTATTCTATTCTACCAGTGAATTGCTTTTGGTACCTAACTGTAGCTTTGCCATCAGAATTTTTATTATCTTGATTTTTTCAGTCTTATATACAGCCTTTTTGTTTTTATAAACAAGATTTTTGCATTCCTGCAAGGAGTATTATACCAATTGTTAAAGTTAAGTTAATAGAGGTGAGTGAGTGGCTTATACAGTTTCCGTCAGGTGACTGAAGTTAAGCTCAGCCGAGTGAGGTCAAACTACGGATGGGTAACCTCTCAGAGGCCTGATCTCGTAACTCACTTCGCCGCCCTAAGGTCTACGATACGATGCTCAGCAAAATTCTGTCTTCCTNTCTATTCTACCAGTGAATTGCTTTTGATACCTAACTGTAGCTTTGCCATCAGAATTTTTATTATCTTGGTTTTTTCAGTCTTATATACAGCCTTTTTGTTTTTATAAACAATATTTTTGCATTCTTGCAAGGAGAATTATACCAGTTGTTAAAGCTAAGTTAATAGCGGTGAGTGAGTGGCTTATACAGTTTCCGTCAGGTGACTGAAGTTAAGCTCAACCGAATGAGGTCAAACTCCGGATGGGTAACCTCTCAGAGGCCTGATCTCGTAACTCGCTTCGCCGCCCTTAAGAAGGGACGTTAAGCTAGGGGTCCCATGCCTGGATGCGGCATGCATTGTGGGCCTAAATTAGTTTTAATGTGCTGAAAATTATTTCAGCCCACTTAGAATAAATTACTGAAAAAATAGAGGAAATCTTGTAGAATATTTAACAGAAGCATAGTTGATGAAGGTCTACGATATGATGCTCAGCAAAACTCTGTCTTCCTCCATGTTTACGATTTAGCAGTTTGATATCGGTGCGGCCGCAAGATTAGTCTAGCTGAAATGTCTAAATTGCTGTGATATTCAAGACATCATGGCATGCATACAAAAATACGATTAAATACAAAACTATCAGAAAAAACCTAACTACAATATCATGATTTGAAATAATTACTACAAAAGAAAAGGCTAATTAAGATATAAAGAAAAGGGTCTTGTTGCGGATACGAACAGGCTAAGTTGTGAGCCTCAAGGAATCCCCCAAAAGGGGCTCTAGATCGCATGCGCGGCAACGATTTACTGCACTTACGTAATATGCAAATTAGCTTGACTGTTGAGAACAAGGGAAGAAAGAAAAGCAGCGATGCGCATGACAACGTGAGCCCCAACGTCGATTCGCTCTCAACAAAGCTGAAACACAGTCAATCAAAACAATAGGGTCAGCACTTCATCTCCCCAACGAGGTCAGGCTGTGGGCGATGAAAGTTTCTTTAGCTCAGCAGTGAAAGTTTTTCGAGAAGTAGATGATTTAGCTTCTTTATTTAGGTCATTCCAAAGTTTTGCCTCGCGATATGAAAGCTCCTTTGTCCTAACGACGTCTTTAAGAAAGGGACTCTTGTATTGACTTCAGCATTCCTGAGAGAGTGAGAAGTGGACATATTAAAGGCACACTGTCGTGGTTGTTATTGGCTAGTCGTGATATTGAAATGACAAACTGAAGACCTGCCCTTTTGATAATTACCAAGCTTTATGTTGCTGAATCATACTTTGTTTCGAGAATAATGGGAATCAGATTGTTATCACCTTTACGAATTTCAGTGTACAATGAAATTACTGAAGCCTGCCTAATTCTATTCTTTCATATTGTCTCATTTATCCAATAAGCGCCACGACAGTGTGCCTTTAACCCTCATTCAGGCAAATCATTCGAAACGAAAGTGCAGTATTCAGTTGCACAAGATGTGACGTCTTTCCTTTTCTTCTTATATTGTTTCTTGCTTTGATTGGCTTGGTTCGATTGATTTATTTCAATTTGATGATCCACAGTTCGCACGCTAAGAATTCTCTATAATTTGAAATGTTCATTCGCACCACAGTGATCCAGATTTGTCAAAAAGTGGAAAAAATACCCAAAATTCAAATTGAAAATTTGATTTTCGTATTATTTTTCTGTTGTTCATAAGGAATTTATCACCAAGATGCAAAAAATTTGAAACGAATTGAGCCATCGGTTGCGGAGAAACAATTTGTCAAACTTTCAAGAAATCCTATTGCATCGTTTCTAATCAATTTCAGGAAGAAATTGACCATTGTTTACAAAACATAACAAACTTAAAAACGCTGCTGTATCACACTCAGTACTCCGATTTGCAAAATCTTTNGTTTATGATTTAGAAATTTTATGACGTCACACCCTCAAATGAGTTGAAATGTAACATACGCTGAAATTTCGAAAAATATTCAGAACTTCTGAAATGTCCAACGGTAGAATTAAAGACAAGTAACTAAAGTTTGTTTCAAGCCACTCAAACAGAAGAAATAGATCACAGAATTTTACACCCACCTTTTTGTGCAGAGTTAAAGATTTGGAAGCTACGCTTGATAGGCCTACTTTCTGAAAAAATAATCGAAACTGTAATGATCTTGAGAATTTATTTCTTTGTGTGTGATCGTTTCGAAGACCGAGTTCATATTAGAGATGATCGTCACTTCATTCCTGTGAAAAGGTGATGATGTTGTTGCTGGAAAAGCATGGGAAAAAAATGTTTTTCTTATAGCTCAGGCATTGCTTTCTACTGATACGGAAACTGTTGAAATGTTGTTACAGTATGTTTCCCAGTCAATGCTGGGATTAAAAAAGTTTAAATCTACATGATAATGAACAACCACTTTCAGTTGTTTTAGGGCATATCAAGAAATAGGATTTTAGGCTGCTTCCTAATTTCAGAAGGAAATAATGTACCTAAAATCAAGAAAATTTTGAAAAATTGATATGGTGGAATTGGAATTTTACGATTTTCCAAACAGTGGATACATTTTTCTGAGAACTTTTGGCAATGGTATTTTACTGAAATATTTCATATTACATTATGTGAAAGCTACATCTTGAGGTTTCATATAGATTCTCGAAAGCTGGTTGGCATGCATTTGAAAAGTCAAATATTTATCTAATCTTTGAGATTTTTTTCATTGTTTTAACTCTTGTGCTGAGCACGAAATGTGTGCAAATGAAACAAGCTATCTTCCAGGTGAATGAGAAGTAAGTGTCTTTGTTAGTACAAGGCATTATATTATCTGGCCTGTAAATTGGTACCAATTTTGGTCACCTGTTCTTGACATGGACAGTCAATTGACAGTCTGAGTGCACATTTGTTTCATTTCTCTCAATCTTTAGTTACGTGCGAATTCTTGTTCCTTCCTTGTCTGACAACTCATTTGCAAAGAAAATCTTTACACATAATGGATATTAATTTATTTTCTTTCGTTGTAGATACGACCCGTTATCAAATCGTTGGTACCCCATTGCATCTATGACACACGCCAGAGAATCGGTTGCAGTTTGCGTCGCATCATCCAAACGAATCAACAAAAGACTTTTAGACAGTTCGCGGTCGCCTTCGCCCCCCGTCAATGGGGCATCAAGCAGTGCATCAGGCTACAGTAGCTGAGACAATGACAGTACGACTTCACGGGGGATGCACACGCTTTAGTAGGTATGAAACATGAATATGCGTACTGTGCTATGTCGTTCAGATTAGTGGAATATGGGAGTACAGTAAATGGACGAGGTCTCTCGTGCATGATTGAGGCAAAGCAATATTTTTGATGCACAAAGAAATTGATCTGGCAATCATGAGTGCTTTTTTTGCAGTATGATTCAAAACCAATCACAAAATCAGCTTTGTCTTGGAAAACAATGTGGTCCTTGATGCAAGTGACAAAAAAAGAAAATTGATTATCGGTCGTGTAATGAAATTTTGGTGATTTTCCAAACGGGAGTACTTTTTTGGGGGCACCCGGTATGAAAAAACATGTGTACATCATCAACGCTCTTATTCAAACATACGTACATAACTCTTTTCATGACCCATAAATGCACCAACGTGTCATGCAGTGAGATCCTTTTTTTCCTTGTTTCTTATCACTGTCCATCGATATTGTTTTGCTTCTCAATTTCGTTTCATACTTCTTGCGCTTGCGAACCCCATGAGTAATTTCAATTATAGATTTAATATATTTGTTTTAGTTCGTTAAATGGCTAAGCCATAATTCCTGACAACGCAATATTGTGTTTTGATGTAATATTTAGAATAGGTGTTACTGAATACTTGCAATTTGTAAATGCATGTAAACCATAGTTCGTTCGTTCATATTAATTTATCGACTTGCTCTTTTAACAGGCATTTCGTAGCTATGTTTCTAGGAAAAGTTTTGGTACGGAATTACGGACCAGTTATTTAGACCGTAACCTAATCATTTAAATTTTCTGGCATTAGATGACAAATTACTGCAGGGTATTCCACATATTTGAGAAAGTTTTGGATTATAAAAACTGAAAGGTCCGTTATAGGCTGCTCGCCTTACTACGGACATAATCAGTATTTTGGTTGGACCAAATCGATGCTGAGAACGCTTTGTCACTTCATCTATCATCTTCAGCTGTGGAGCATTCTCTAACCCTGAATTGCAGAATGGATGTTAGATTGTATACCGGGTGTCCCAAAATGATGTATTATCGTTTCTTTGCTGATATGTCCATAACGAATGAACAGATTTCAAAGATTTTATTTTATCCGATTGCCGAAAGGCTAAATTGTATTTACGATGTTGGTTTTGGTTTTACGTGGATGGTTTCATGTCGAAAAGAAAATCGATAAACCTGCTCAAATTGAAGCATTGCATGGCATGAAAAAGAAACAGCCTACTTTTCCTGCCAACATTTTAGATGTGATATAAAAGGCTTAACTTATATGTCGTTCAGAGAATACGAATTCAGTTAATACTGAATTCAGATGGGTGGGTGATTTAGAGAATACGAATGCGAGTTCAGCCTTTTGTATCACATCTAAAATGTTGACAGGAAAATATGCCGTTTCTTTCTCATGCCATCTAAGGCTTCAATTTGAGCAAGTTTATCAATCTTCTTTTTTTCGACATGAAAACATCGTTGTAAAACCACAACCAACATCTTTTAATACAATTTAGCCTTT
>REGL01000743.1:66433-89164 GCA_004194395.1 Aurelia aurita complex sp. Pacific | reverse complement strand
GAACTGACAGTAAATAATAGGCCTGAAGTTTGAATCTGAAGAAAAGAAATTCCTGAAAGCCATGAATAAAATGAGAACCAATTTAAGAACCCGAACAGCCTCATTTCCCACTAAATACCCAAAACATAAGAACCTAGTTAGGCTAACTTGCAAAATTGTAGGTTCTTATACGCGGGTTTTTACTGCAGCAGATTCCTACGAACTGATGATACCTGTGAAAATGACATATAAACTTAGGTTAGAAGGTTTAGTTTGTCAAAATTCGTGGTATAGTTTTCAAATTACAAGCAATTTTATAAAATGCTTCTTCTCGAAGTGCTCCAAAGCAGGCCTAAAGTCCTTGATTGCTTGCCAGCTAGCCTTGTGAAGATGGAGGTGGGGAAAGGGAAGAAGGCGAAGACCAATGTATGCGATAATACAGCAGCATCCTGTCTTGAAGGATTTCGTGATGAAATATTCTTATAAAAGCACTTGTAAGCGAGAGTGAAACAACCGAATTCGACAAATAGATTTTCTTATCTAAATTGATACGTTAACTGCGCAAGTATTAACAGTTTATAGATTTGTGCTTTGGGAGCTGCGGACTTCTTGAAAATATCTAAACATTTCTCTAACTGACCCGGGGGTGCCCGGTAGATGATGCAGTATTGATAATGGACTTGCCCAAAATACACAGCAGGAAACTTCACTTCAATCTTTCCTTCCTCACCCTTGTCCCCTGAACAATGCTGGTCCGAAAAATATGATCACTAGTTATGAAAAAAGCAGCTCACGTGCGTTGCGTCGCGGGTAGCCCCCTAAAGCACTGCATAATGGCACCTAAAATTGTAAGGGGGAGGCGAAAGAAGAACAAAAATGTGCAATGTGTTTCAAGAGTTTTGGCAGAGATTGTAGACCCTGCTTTTTAATATTTTCGGTTGAGAGGGCAGCCACATCTATTTGGTAGTCAAATATTTCTTTCATACTCTTATTAACAGTTTAAGATTTTGTTATACCATCTGTCCGAGATAAGATCAGACATGAGATGATGCTTTCTTACAAAAATCTTTAAATTGTTTAGACTGCTGACTGTCAAATCGTGTGTTCTTTCACGGGACTTTTGATTTACGCATGAAAATCTTCATTACAAGTTCAGGTGTTCAGGAAATAATTAGAAAATGATAAGCATGTCTTTTAATGGAAAATGCAGCAGCGTATCCACTGCACAAACAATTTTCTATTCCTTAACTTGAAATTAAAGAGAACAGGGATGGATGAGCAAGGATTTATTTACTTAACAACCAGTTTCTTCATTAGCAACAGGATCCATACGATTAGTCAGCGATTGCTTGTTCTTCCCAGCTATTATTTCAATGAAGGAAAACGTGTGCTTTTAGCTTTTGTGAACAAATAGACAGATGCAGAAAGAGCGCAACACTGGAAATGAAAATCTAAGCTCCATTCAAACGCAGCGAGAATAAATTATTATGTTTTTCCGTCTTGAAGCTTTCTGTCTCAAATTTTACGTNAGTTTTGGCAGAGATTGTAGACCCTGCTTTTTAATATTTTCGGTTGAGAGGGCAGCCACATCTATTTGGTAGTCAAATATTTCTTTCATACTCTTATTAACAGTTTAAGATTTTGTTATACCATCTGTCCGAGATAAGATCAGACATGAGATGATGCTTTCTTACAAAAATCTTTAAATTGTTTAGACTGCTGACTGTCAAATCGTGTGTTCTTTCGCGGGACTTTTGATTTACGCATGAAAATCTTCATTACAAGTTCAGGTGTTCAGGAAATAATTAGAAAATGATAAGCATGTCTTTTAATGGAAAATGCAGCAGCGTACCCACTGCACAAACAATTTTCTATTCCTTAATTTGAAATTAAAGAGAACAAGGATGGATGAGCAAGGATTTATTTACTTAACGACCAGTTTCTTCATTAGCAACAGGATCCATACGATTAGTCAGCGATTGCTTGTTCTTCCCAGCTATTATTTCAATGAAGGAACACGTGTGCTTTTAACTTTTGTGAACAAATAGACAGATGCAGAAAGAGCGCAACGCTGGAGATGAAAATCTATAAGCTCCATTCAAACGCAGCGAGAACAAATTATTATCTTTGTCCCTCTTGAAGCTTCTGTCTCAAATTTTACGTGTTGCAGGAATGAAATAATAGCATTCTCAGGCTTCAATACCTAATGAATGCATTTTCATAGGTTATGAAGTAGAATAGCTGAACAAATCCCATAAAGATCATGTTTTATGTTTAAATTCATCTGCACATTGGTAATGGACTTCCATTTTTACTGGAAAGTTCCAACCAAAAAAACAAATATTTTAAGAATTTTTGAAAAATAATCTCCAAACCATAACGCAAATATATATTAAACCTAGGGTTAGGGTTAGCATTGAAGTAGCAACCCGCTCTAACAAAATATCCTTTTCTGACAACTGGCTCGAAAAAAGATAGGTGAAAATGATTTGAAAAACGGGACATCCCTGTCGGACAAATGCGGAAGCAAGGACCCCCTGGTTCTGCCGCCATGAAATAGCCTCTTTTTCAATTTAGCGCCAAATTTAGTTCCTTTTCAATTTCACACAAAGTTTCTTCCTGTTCTATCTTTATTGCATGGATCAAAAGGAAAAACGGAGGAAAACAAAAATAAAAGAACACGAGAATCACAGTTCACAGGTTGCTCTTTGAATGGAATTGTTATTTACATATGATTGTAATCAATGAGTAAAAAGGCAGATGTTTCTTTCTCAAATACGATTTCGGGAGCAGGTGTTAAAACGTGAAAACTTTCAAAGGTGTGCGCTTAGCCTCGTAGGCCAGGTTTTATCATCAGTTGTGTCTGGCCATCTTGCTTCAGAATTAATTAGATACCTTCACTGACGGCTGTGGTGGCAAGATGCTGGTTATGGGCAACAGAAGAACACTGAGAATGTTAACAACTTTGAACTGTATGGTATTAATTCTAACTGGAGTTTGCAATGGAGAAGAAAATACAGCGATCAATGCTGAAGGTGAAGCACAAACAACATTATGGAAGCAGTTAGGGGATCATGCAACCCCATTAAAAGATGGCATACTGGAGCTCGATTACTCAATTGGGGGTGCAGATTTTTACGCCAATTTCGTCAAGAAAAGAATTCCGTTGTTATTTAGAGGCATCACAAAGAGTTGGAATGCTGTAAAGTATTGGCATGATGAAAAATACCTGAAAGAAAAATATGGACATGTTTTGATGGATGTTGAAATGGGAAAGGTTTACAACAATGAATTATATCCACGAAAAACTATGAACATGACAGAATTTCTTGGCATGTACAAAGAAAAGACTATTTATCTAGATTCGCCATTTCCACAAAGTGAAATGATGAATGATCTTGAAGTGCCGTTTTTCATGCAATGCCCTGAGTTGTCAAAAAATTTCACCAGTGCACATCTTCTATTCTCAAGTGGCAATACAAGTTCTTGTTTTCATCAAGATAGTTATGAGAATTTGCTGACAATGATTTCTGGAAATAAGGATGTTGTTTTGGTCAATTATACATACATGAAAGAAGTTTACTCTGACCATATTGATACCTTTCCAGGGTTATCACCCATCAGCCCAGAATCCGTTGATCTAGAAAAGTGGCCACGTTTCAAGGATGTCCCTTTTCACAAGGTGATCTATAATTTCAAGCTTTTAAAGGGGCTGGATATGAAATAGAACACATAACCAAATCTCTGAAATGCAAAAACATATATGGAGACTGTGCTTCTGTCAACACAGAGTGTACAGACACTAATCTCCAAAATGAGCTGGTCATTTTGAATTTGCTGGAAGTAGTCTCAAAGTATTGATTATCAACGAAACAACAAATCAGAAATTTCTCAAAGGATTTTGTATCCAGCCCCTTTGTGTGATTACACACTTTTTATACGAAATATGGATCAGGTCTTGGTATCAATTAGCTGATCGTATTTATTTATAATTAAGCTAGAATATGTATCCAACGTTAAATAAAGTAATGAAGAGAAAGGTCACAGTGCTAAAAGTTTCTTTATTCAACATGAAAATTTTCGCATTTTAGTACAAGATTTCTTCATTTGTTTCTTATTTCTAGATGCATGAATTATCTTGAGACTCTAAAACTGCTGCAGGTGTGCTCTTGACATTTGAAGCATCATATACATAGGAATAAACAGTGTTCTATTACATTCAAAACAAAAACAGCTGGTTAGAGTTCAATAGAATCCTATTTGTTGTAGTTTGATGTTTTTTTAATGCTTGGTGGAAACTAAGCTCAACAATGTTTCTATAGTTGCATTTGGTGAAATGATTTAATTACCGAATATTCATTTCATATTTAGGTTACTCTTCACCCTGGTGATATGATCTATGTGCCAAAAAATTGGTGGCATCATGTACGTTCCCATGGCTCTCCAAATATTGGAGTTTCCATTTGGTTCAATGTCTTTGCAAACACTACAATGCCTAGAGATGATGAGGAGGTAATCATATCTTTCAATCTGATGTTTTAAATAACATAATTTTTTGATGATTTTCTAGTGCCAAAGCTGACCTTTAAATTCAAAAGATATTTGGATCTTCAAATCAAGCCAAAAAAATAGGTTTTGGGTTTTCAAGGCCCGTCCACACATATGGATTATTACGTTTGTAAGCGCATACTTTTTTATACATTTGCGCCATTCATCCACACATACGGGTTTTAAGTAAACCCTACATTTATGTACNTTTGATGATTTTCTAGTGCCAAAGCTGACCTTTAAATTCAAAAGATATTTGGATCTTCAAATCAAGCCAAAAAAATAGGTTTTGGGTTTTCAAGGCCCGTCCACACATATGGATTATTACGTTTGTAAGCGCATACTTTTTTATACATTTGCGCCATGCATCCACACATACGGGTTTTAAGTAAACCCTAAATGTATGTACATTTTCAAAATGCTTTCCAAAGTGGATACTTTTGAAAACACTGTTTTCGTGTGGACAGTCGTAAACACATTACGTACTTCTGTGAACGGTAATATCATAGCCACCATGTGCATCAATTGTTTTCAATTCTTTTGGCGTTACGTGTGGACAGGCTAAAATTCTCTGTAAACAATTAGTGGATCACTGTGGATGGAAAACATTCTATGCGATTTGTAAACCTATGCATGTGGACGGCGCCTAAATGGAGCTGGGAATGGTACGATTTGCTGAATCCATTACCACAAATAATTTTGCAGTTCTATCACAAGCACCATTTTAGAGTTTACAAAGTTAACTTAGAAACTTAAATTTGATTTGCATTTAGAATTCTTGAATAAGAATGTACTGTAGCAATAAGTCCCTATACATACTACATGTTCAAACTTTGCAATCAATTTTCATTGAGTATGTTTGCAAGTTTGTATGAAGTTTGCCCAAATTTACAGGTTTACAGGAAGTTTCAAATAAATTGTTGCAAGCTCTTGATATAAAATTTAAATTCTTCACAATTTACGGACTTGTAAATCTGAGACGTGCTCAAAACAAACTTTTTGCAGACTTTGTGAAAATTTGCTGCAACCTAAACACAGAGTTTNTTTACAAAGTTAACTTAGAAACTTAAATTTGATTTGCATTTAGAATTCTTGAATAAGAATGTACTGTAGCAATAAGTCCCTATACATACTACATGTTCAAACTTTGCAATCAATTTTCATTGAGTATGTTTGCAAGTTTGTATGAAGTTTGCCCAAATTTACAGGTTTACAGGAAGTTTCAAATAAATTGTTGCAAGCTCTTGATATAAAATTTAAATTCTTCACAATTTACGGACTTGTAAATCTGAGACGTGCTCAAAACAAACTTTTTGCAGACTTTGTGAAAATTTGCTGCAACCTAAACACAGAGTTTGAGCCAACCTCAAATTTTGCTTAATAGGGGCTCCTGGGAATTCTTGTGATGTTAATTTTCTGGCCGGTACTGGAGGGATTCACTTCTTTGCTATCTCATTTTAGGTTCCAGGAATTAGAGATGTGGTTGAACTTGAAAGTTTGTTTGCAAATGTTGTCAAAGAAGCTCCTGATGCAATTGAATGCAAGAACCAAAATATGCCAATATCAAAATTTCTCAGTTTTGAACAGACATGGAATATGCCAAAGGAAATGGATATCTCACAGAAGAAAGTTATGCTCAAGAGTGGCTATGAAAGTGAGTTGTTTATTTCATTAGTGTGACACCGTTTCAGATTTGATTCTTCTTCAAATCTTTCCACCAACGTACAGTACAGGGTTTTGGCATGTTGACTTTTCTGCATAAGAATTCTCTTTGATATCTTAAGAATTCTTGTTTATAAAAATTTAAAGGCTTTCATATGGCTCAAGATTTCTTATCATAAGTTCTTGAAAATTCTCAAGAATTGTTTTTGTAAATGTTATTGTGCAAAAAGTTTGTAGAAGAAGTTTTGAAAATAGCATCTTATATGCAATGCTTCTCAGGTGCTGCACTCCTTGCCTCCGATTTGAAGTCTAGTTTTTTATTGTGCTTGTAAAAGGTTTATCCTCCCCAGATGGGGCAACAAGTCCCACTGAATTAGGTTATTCATACCAGGGGAAGACTTGTTCATCCTCCCAACAGGATAGCATGTGCTAACGCTTGCAGGAGTCATCGCTGTAAGGACTATGAAAGGCAGAAATGTTAAGGAAATTTGCACGTTTTGAAGGTTTCTTGAAGATGCTTTCTTGAGAAAATCCTTCATAATTTCAGAACGGAGTGGTAAATTTTAAATATCAATTTAAAATATATTTAAATCAAATATAAATATGATAATTTCAGTCAGGTAAATTTTAAATGGATTTGAACATGTTTACCATTAAACTATATATTTGCCGATAGCATCATCTTAATGTCGGAACTGTGACCTTTCAAATGGGGATTCTTTTTATTGACTCACCTGGTAGGAAATGAATTTTTGAATAACTAACATTTTCCATTCAATGTGCAAACAACATCTGATAACACTAACACACGCCCGACAACACCAAGCCTGAATTCTGACGTCACTTCCGGCCTCTCTTGCCAGAAAGCTGTGGCGCGAAAGTAAAATTTTGTGATAAATGGCGTCAGCAGGCGTCGCAAGTGTCCCAAAGCAAAATATCGAGATATAACGCAATAGCTGTATCTTCGCTCTTTCAAGTTCTTTGAGCACTTTGGACTCAGAGCTTCTTGGTTTTTCATATTTTTCAAAGGCCGTGGACAACTCTGTTTACAAACTTGGGATTCAGCACAGCAGGTAAGCAGACTTTATCATAAATTTAACGTTTTTCCTTTGTTTCATGGAAATTTTGTTGAAAGTTTTGGATTCCTCGATGTCGTTTTGTCCTATTTTGCCACCTTTCGCCAATTGTTGACGAAATAAACTTGTCTTTTTCTCGTCTTGAACTTCGGCTTGCAGTTTCAAGAAAATGAATTTTTGTTGGCCTAAATTTAACCAAAATTTTTTCAAACTCCAATATTTTCTAAACTAAGACAGGAATTCTCATTTTGGAGATATAACGCAATAGCTGTAAGCATCTAGTTTGTAGGAATGTTGCCTGTTTTGCTGTAGCCTTTGCCGGTTTCCCACAATTTTCAAAGGCAATTTTTCCTCGAGAGCCATGACCATCTAATCTTCGTTAACTTTACGTGCTTCCTTTCACAAACTTGTCTGCTTTTTAGTCAGAAAACAAACGTTAACCTTGGTTGAATGTATCACTTTCGAACTTAATCTGATGTTTTCAGAAATGAAAGTATTTTAGAGTACTTGCTAGCTGTTTTGGCCACCAGAGCAATGAGAATAATAACAAAACTTTGACTTCGCTCTCAGAGAACTTTTCGTCGGGTTTGGCCTAACTGTAAACAAACATAAAGTTGCATTGTTGCTTATTTTCTTCAAGACTAATGGGGAAGCTCTGACCTAGAAATAGGAGATTTGCTTACTAAAACAATGTTATCAAGGCTACCTTGTACAAAAAATTATCAGCTTTGATTATTTTGCCTATAAATACGATAGTTTACTGCAATTATTTGCCCTTAAATCTGTTTTCTTTTTCTTGAGCAGGGTATTGCTGCTCTGATTTAAGTTTGCAAAGACATCTCCTATTTTGGTTTGCTGCTCTTTTTTGTACATGCAATTCTCTATGAGACAAAGTGAAATTTGCTATGCAGCAAACATTTTTAGTAGGAGGAAATAATATTGTCTCTGTTTTATTTTAGGACCCAAACAGAACAAGATTATCCTTTACCAATCAAGCCCAACCTTGAAGCAGCATTTGACAACAACCACAAAAGACTGCAATTCTTGCTTTTTCAATGCCTGAGGACTTATGCAAAACTGATGGAACATGACTGTTGCAAACAAAGCATTCAATGAAAAACAATATTATGATATATCAAAAAATTTGAGTAATCCAATAATTGATACTCTGATGATTTTACTCTGATGATAGGAAGATGGTAAGATAATAGCAATTGAATCATCACAAAATTGAAATTTTAATGCTTCCAATTCTGAAACAGTCTGAAACTTATTCTGAATTTGATCTGCAAAGACAATTGTTTGCAAAGACAAAGACAAAGCTCGCCCGTTTCACCCTGTAGGTGAAATGCCATGCTTATTCATGAGTTTCTGAAAATTACCAAAAAGCAGTTATTGCCGTTGTCCATTCAGAAATAGTCATTGCAATTTCAATAGACAGCATCCTTCCCTATCTTCCTTGTCTGTGAGTTTTTAGAGCCAACAAGAGAAGATTTCCAGACTGCATTGAGTTGCTCCATCATTGAGAGGAACTTGCCCAGTACAAATAACATATTTTCTATAATTTGCTATCCATTTGTCCATCAAAGACATCTGCCATCATAAACAAAACGATTTTAGTTCTTGATCCATAAATATCCGAGTTCTTTCGTTGGAAGCTGCTTCTTCTTGTCTCTTTCTTTCTGGCGGGTTGGAGAATTATTTGAAAACATGAAAGCATCTCTTGTCCTTCACTGGCAGTAAAAGGATCGCTAGTGCTCTGCATATTGGTTTATTGCTTCGTTTCCTATCAGAATTAAAAAGTTTTCTTGAAAGCAAGCAGCAAGCAGACCACGCCGCTTCAAAACAATTTCTACGATCTACGGCATTTTCTAAATGTCATGGTTTTCAAGGCGCTGCTTACGTCACCTAAAACGATGAATTCGAAAAATTTGCCCAAATACGGATGAAAATCTCTTAAGATAAGACCATCACTCCTGTCAAATTGCGTGGAGTTTACCGGGAAGTTTAAATCAAAACGATTTTAGTTTTAAACATTTCTTAGATAAATTCCCTACCTTTAAAGATTAAATTAACGCGGAAAAATCACACCGCATCACTGCAAGAAACGTTCAAAGTCGACGAAAATATTCACTTCCGGTCATTTTCCTATACATTTGTATAGGGGCATCAAAGCGAGGCTGAACTCCTCGAGAAAGGTGTTGTCGGGCGTGTAACAGTGAACAAATAAACTTTTGCGTCGTTCTGTGAACGAATTTCCTTCAGAATTCAATAAAGCGTTTCAGGGCTCTTTCCTAACATTTAGTAAACAAAGGATTTTGGGAAAGTCAAATTTACCTATATTTTCAATATTCACTACAGCAAGAGAAAAATCAGAGAAATACTTCAGCCTTTCGGCTCTCAAATTCATTCCATTGCAATCCATCCAGTAATCTGGGTACTATGAATTTAAAACGTCTGAACATTTCTGGTACACCTGGTATCATGACTAATATTATTTTCTTGATTCGCCTCTTTAGTGCCAATGTTTGGTCTTGGTACAGCTGGGCTCTTCAACAAAACAGAATCATCGGTGCAGACAGCATTGAAAGAAGGCTACAGGTAAATTATTCTACTTCTACAAATGAATAAGGAAGCAGCCACTGTGTCAATAGCTACGCCTTTTTAGTCTTCGCAGAATTAACTCTCCAAGTGCAGCATTGAATAGCCAAGATCTTGAAATAGCCTTGAGAGTTTATCCCGTTTAAATCAGATATTTCGCTCTAAAATTATGAGCGATTTCTAAAACAGAATACCATCAAAATGATTGCAAGAAAAGTAGAAAATTTCGATCAAATTTATGCCAATTTTCTGCCTTACACACAATAATGAGAGCTTCATGTGTTGTACATAGAATGAGTCAGACCAATTCATAATCGTTTAAAAGCCTGCGACTCTCAAGCCATTAATCAGAATCCTATAAACTGATAATACCTGTGCAGCTAACTTATCAACTTAGAGAGACAATTAAATTTAGTTTGTCGAAATCCGTCGGATTGTTGTCAAATTGTAAGCTATTTTATGAAAGTGTTTCATCTCAAAGTTACTTCAAAACAATCCTAAAATGATGGTGTAATGTATATATGTATCCATTTGCCACTAAAGAATGATTAAATATTTGCAATGTGTTATAAAAGCTGAAAACAGATACATTACAATCTTAGCACAAATTAAAAAATTAACTATGAAAACACTCCTAATTGTATTGGCAGGGATAGCATTAAAAGGACGAATGAAGCTTATTTCCATAATGGTCTTATTATCAGAGGTGGCTTCTTAAACGGAAAAAATAGGATTGTCAGACAGAAACAAATGAAATGCAAATGAAAATGTAAACTTCAAAAGTGCTTGTTGGTGAAATAGAATTTAGTAGGGCCGAATCATGAGTGTAAGAGAGCATACGGGGTGTCAGTGGTACATATATCCTGTACATCTCTCTGTATATTATGGACAGAAATTTCTTTGATCTTGTGTTTAAAGGCAATCTGTCCCCTTCAATGAGTGAAAATAAAATCGATAAAGATCTCTGTTGTATATTCCAGAAGTTGGTGTTAATTCGCTTCATCCACAGAAATCAGAGTCATAGAGACTCAGTGATACATGAATTTAGCTGCAGCGTAAATAAGGCAAATACAGCAGTAACCAAGGTCAGAACAATAGGGGACAGATTGCTTTTAAACGCATTGATTAATTTTGCTAGTAATCCTGCCTCATCAAAGTAGAAAATAGACGAAGAAAGGTTGAATGCCAGTACCCAAAGAATACCGGGGACCCAAAAAGAACTTCGCTAGCCAGATCGCGCGTAGCTTTCTGAAAGCAAATGTTATGAATACAAAGAAGTTATAAGCATATAGCTCATGGGTTGAGCTATGTTTTAGATTTTGCTTTGTTTAAGTTTATGAAATACCAGTTTCAAAAATATCATTCCTTTTTCGGACCTCCCCTTGTTTTCCAACTCATGTTCTCGAAGATGTGAAAAAGTCAAATCCTAAATTTCCACGAGGGCACGAAATTTGAATAAAGTACACAGGTCAATCGTTTTGCAAACAACGGATTTCCCCCAGACGACTTCAAATCGATCTCGTTGTAAAGTTTTCACAAGTTGTTGACTGGAAAAGGATCATGATCATTTCACTCTAAGTGAGGAATTTAGGATTCAAAATTTTCCTTTAGAAAATTGGATAAAGGATTTTATATTGGTGTTATGGATTTTGAGATGAAGAATCTTAGCAAAATCTCTTGTAATTTGATTACGATACGACCGATTTTGACAAAATAAATTTTCGAATCTAAGTCCATGTATTAGCTACACAGTTATTATAATTTTATAGGAATCTGACGAATAATTTGAGATCTGTAGGCATTCAAACAACTAAACATCTTTCTGACTCATATTTCTGAATTTTATGTTTTCGTTCTTTTTCGTCTATTTTGGATTTATTTGAAAAACATTAATAAGCAAGAAGAAAGAGGCGTATCTAAAAATGGAAGAGTCTTGCAGCATTTTGTCGTTTATGGATTAGAAACTGAGCTATTGACGTTGGAATTGCGTACGGAAAATTTTAGAATTTGAATTGCCTGTGGCTATGCTTCCAATCAAGATATTAAAAAACGCCGCGGTAGATGTCCAAATTTATTCATCTACTTTGATTAAAGATGATTCATAGCTGTTGCAAAGCCTTGCCTTTTTGCGTTCAGTGTGGCGCAACTGGTTTGCATTTCTTATTGATGACCTAACGAACGTATTTCAATAATTTTTGCTCAAAATCGTGTAAATTCTACATTTGAGTCAGAGACAGGGTTAGCAATTCATTCCAAAATCTCTCGCAGAAGCAATCGAAATCGAACCCATAGAAAATGCTGATCAATGTTTTACTTTGGAGTATTTCCAATAAAACCTTAATTTACGAAAGTGTATATAATGATAGTAATCAGAATTCTGTCACTGTTCTGTTTTATGACGTCACAACCTCAAACCTAACTGAAATATAAAAGACGCCGTTAGTTTGAAAATAATCAAAATGTCGAACGTGCCAACGTTAGATTGACAGTAGAATATCTAATGACCGTTGAAGTAAATCACTTTAAAGGATAAAGAAACAAGTTACAACAAACAAGCAAGTTAGGGTGTATAAAAAAGGCTACCGGTCGAAAAATTCGAATTTTTCTTTAACGGAACGACTCACGTTAATGGGACAGAGCTTTTCTAAAAGCTCGACTCGTGTGCTTTCATTTGAGGAAAAAAGTTTTGCAAACTTTGATCGATCTTGACTTTTTAAGCAAGAACAAAGTAGGCATAGGTCAAAATGAGGTAGCTGCTTTTTTGGTAATATTATAAATGTACGGGATGTCCCAAAAAATTGTTCGACGTTTGATTAAATTCTTTAAGCAATACAAAAAGCTTCCACAGTGACATTAATAAATGTTTTGATTATTTTGGGAAAAAGCAGCTCTGTTGTTGACAAAAGCTTTTCGACAACGAGAAGTCTCCAAGAAGCCTTAGCGACACCATGTTTTTCTTTCGAAAGACATTGTTAAAGCAAAAAATTTCAACCCTTGTGAGAAGGTCTCTTATCAAGAACTGCTTTGTGTGCAACTATGTCACTGACTGCTTGCTTCTAACTCCTTGCTGACTTACAAAACGCGAAAGGTTGCTCAACGCTATCTCATTTCTTGCTTGCAAATTCCCTAGCGACCAATATTGCAAAACCTATATTTCAAATAAAAGCATACGAGTTACGCTTTCCGAAAACTTTATCTCATTCACGTGATGCCTTTCGTTCTGGAGAAATTTAAACTTTTCAACCGGTAGCCTTTTCTTATACACCTTGTGTTACACCTTCATTTTGAAGATTTTTCGGACTGCTCAAATCTTCTCTTTTTGGTTTAGGATGATTGATTCTGCACAAGCGTACAACGAGAGTGGAGTAGGAATTGCAATTGAATCCTCAGGAATTGATAGAAGCGAAATCTTCATCGTATCCAAAGTTCACCCGAAGAATCTAGGCCACGAGACAACGATTCTATCAGTGCATGAAAGTTTACTCAATCTGAAAACGCATTATATCGATCTGATGCTGATTCATGCCAAGGATTGCGATGAAGGCCCAGATGCATTGCTAGTTTGTGGTGAAGGAGAACCGAAAGGGGATTGGATTGAAACCTGGAAAGCGCTGGAATTCCTTGTCAAGAAAGGTATGTAGCGTAATGATATTAAACAATGGTTCTTAAATACCGGGTGTCCCAAAAAAGTGCTCCCGTATAAAAATTACCAAAATTCGATTATCAAACCTGTCATAAAATTCTATCTTTTGTCTATTTTGTCAATGATCCAAATATATTTAAAGATTATAGAAGGTTTTTTCTGTTTTATTTTTTTTCAATTTCTATTCAATTTATTTTCGAATACTAAAAAATACTCTGACCCAGGGTAAGAAAGGTGGTTTTCGTTTAAATGAAGGGTATAAGATAACACATTAAAAGCCTTTCTCTAGGCTATACTCTTAAACAACTTTGTAAATCTTGCCTAAAAGCCAACATTAACATTTTTATCTTTTTCATTATCCTATCATGTTTTGCGTTTAATTCTGACATTCATGTGAAATTCCTAAGCTTACTATGCAAAAAGAACTTAATCTGGTAATCATCAATGCCCTTTCGCATTATGATTCAAAATCTAAGCCTAAAACTGATCTACTTGCCAAATAAGAAATTTGAAGATCGGCCATGCAATCAAATTTTGGTGTCTTGTGAACAAGAGCACTTTCTTTGGGACATCAGTTAGACATTTTTTGCTTGGATTCCTTATTTACATATTTTCTGCTGCCTATGTGCTGCCTTCATTTAATGGAGTCAATAGAAAAGAAACATAGCTGAAGCCAGTGTCTGTTTTGCAGATAAAATAAAAAATTGCTACAGTTGTAGCTTATTTAAACCCCAATAAAGTAGAACTAGAAATAGGACAACTTTTTTTGCCTTAAAGAATCGCATTTCTTTTCAAATTAGGCCTTCAACTTATAGCAATCCATTCATTAATCAGCTCCGATGGTAAAAACAAATGTTTCAAGGTTCTTTTGGGAGAATGACCAGCCTTTCACATAGGCCAGAGAAAGCTCTATTAAGCATGAAATTCTGATGGTTATTTTGACAACTAAATGTTTTAGCATTGATACCTTAACTTGCTTCCTACGTCTAAGTCGGTCTATTTGATTAATTTCTACAATTTTCCAAATATTGTAAGTGTTTTTACTCACCCTGTATTAGTTCCCATATTTGTACCAGAAGAGTAAGAAAAAACAGTCCCCGTCCGAAATACTACTGCACCCTTGAATATCAAAACGATGATATTGGCAAATGTATCAATTAACGATAGACGTGTTCAAATACATGTTTATAAAAATGTTTATATAATTACATGTTTAAATAAACGTTTGTGTTTTAATCATACTCTGTTCAAAGTACAATTCATTTTATGTTAAATGTTTATATTAATAGAAACATTGTACAACACGCCTACAAAAAGATTGTATGTTCAAATACAGTTTGAAATTTACCAAATTGAAATCGGCCACTCCGTTCTGAAATTATCAGGGTTTTCTTGAGATTTTGGTAATTTCTGCCTTACAGCAATGACTTCAACACATTTCAGCATGTGTTATCCTCTTGGTATCATCCCGAAGGAATGATACTCCCAAAGGAATAATGCGTACTAAAACTTGTAAAAGTCGTTACTGTAAGCAAGAGCGCCTACCTTGTAGGAACTGTGTTTATTCCCACAAGTGTACCGTGACCCAGCACACACAGTCAGTCCTGTCAAGGTCAAGGTGACGTATGCATAACTTTGTGGTTTCAAATTCCGGTGTTGATGTAATTACTCTGCGTACTGGGTCACAGGACACCAATTACTCTGTGTAATGGGCCACTCTGTGTACTGGGTCACGGGTACAGTACTGGGAATAAACACTCTTCCTACAAGGTAGGCGCCCTTGCTGTAAGGCAGAAAATTTCGTCGGGAGTTCAAGCCTGCTTTGAAGGTTGCTTGAAGGGATTTCTTCTAGATAGTCCCTTATGATTTCAGAATGGAGTGACCAAGTTCAGTCAGGTAGATTTTAAGATATATTTGAACTTGTTTGCTATTTAAAAATACATTCTTCGATACCATTAACTTGATATCTAGGGAGCAATGGCCTTTAAAATGGGGATTGTTTTTAGTTCAGTTGCCAGTTCAGTTTTATTTCATTGAGTTATAAATCCATCCTACATACAATTCTACACAATTACGATGCAATTAAATACACTACAATACATCAAATTTGCTAAAAATTACAATACTACAACTTAAGAAAAGAAAAGGACATTACGCGATTGTATATAGGATAGATTAATTAAGGAGGAGCTCTTTAGATAGGTTAACTAATCGAGAGAGAGCCCCCCCCCCCATGAAACAAAGAAACTAAGACTATTTAGTAGATAAAATCATAAACCAGATGAACCTCAGAATGATAAATCTAGGGGAAGTGAAGGGTTGGTAACAGATTAGATAAAATTAGACAGAGAAGTCAATAAAATATGCTTTTGATTTAGACTGAAAAAGTACAACAGAGACTGCAATGCGAATAAAAATTGAAAGAGTGAGCATTCCACAATTTTGAGCCAAGATATTGGACTGTTTGTAGGACGTAGAGGGAGGAATTCAATTTAGTGACACACAAGGCGCTGCTCTCATTAAATAAACTAGCTTGACTTTTCAGATGAAACTGCTAAATACGAATTTTGTTTTCTTCAGGTAAAATTCGCAGTATTGGAGTGAGTAATTTTGAAGCAGGAGATTTAAAATCATTAAAGGAGCTTGCAGAAGTAGAATTGTCAGTTGTGCAGAACTGGTTTGATCCATTCTATACAGATGATGGCAACAGAAAATGGTGTAAAGACAATGGAGTTGCCTACATGGGACATAGGTAAGCTTCAAAATACAATGTTCGAAATTCTGAAGTTCCTTGCAAGTAGAGTATTCTAAGTCATTATACACCGTCGAATACAGGGTGTCCCAAATAGATCGACGTTTGATTGAATATTGAAAAATAACGATGTAATGAATGGGCTCTATGGTGGGGTAACCCTTTTCTTGAGATCTTAAATCAATTTTAGACACCAGAATCTTGCAAATCTGGCGTTTACAAGCTATCGAAATTAAAGTTTATGCGAAAGCTGAAACCAGAGGCTTCTCACAGAATCGTTTGTTTTGTTACTCAGTTGTGCAAAAAATATGTGCCTTCAAACCAGAATCCTTCCTTCCGTTGTTTTATCAATGTTTTGTAGTATCAGTGTAGTCGATAATCCACTAGGAGCTGAAATTAAATTGCTTCCTTGGATCACAAAACTGTCAATGAAAAGAGCATAATCCAAACATTGATTTTCTTCTATTCTTTCCTTCCTTTAGTCCTTCCTGTCTCTTAATGTTTTTAATTTTTGATGTCTTTGTCATCCTATCTTCCTTCCATCCTTCTTTCTTCCTCCGCTCCTCTTTCTTTCCATCCTTTTTCTTTCCATCCTATTTCTTTCCATCCTTTTTCTTTCCATCCTTTTTCTTTCCATCCTTTTTCTTTCCATTCTTTTTTTTACAACCTTCTTCCTTTCATTTCTTCATTCCTCCCTTCATCGTTTCCTTTCTTTTCCTTCCTTCTTTTCTGCTTTCTGCTTTCTGCTTTTCCTTCCCTTTTCTTCCTTCCAGACAAACAAGCTTCCTGTGAAGCTGCTTCGCGCACTTTTTCCACCTCTGTTGTCTCTCATTTATTTCAGAGTAAACCAAAAAGTATTTAGAAAGGACTCAAATGATTTATATTTGAGAACAATATATTAATTCTGTTCTTTATTGATAGTTCTTCTTTAAATAAAGTATCGACTCTCCACCTTTTCCGATAACAACTCGTCGCTCACACAAAATTTACATCTATTGATTTTGGATATATAAGGCTTCAGCTTAAAACTTTGAAAAATAAACAAAACACCTGAGCAATAGCCACAGACTAAAACATTGACTTCTTTCTTTTTTGTAGCACTCTTGGAGAATCTTGGGTTCGAGAAGGCCTCGGTTACAATCCAGTTTTACAGGATGAAGAACTGAAGCGAATTGCTCGCAGATTTGACGCAGATGTCCCGCGAGCTGTTCTACGATGGGCTATTGGCAATTATGTCATTGTTATTCCACGATCTTCAAATCCTGTCCATATTGCAACGAACCTTCAAATCAACGTCATCGAATTCGAGCAAGTTGACATCGAGTATATTGACAGTTTGAAGGGTACGTTGAATCCTGATTTCTCCTCCGCGGAAGATGCCTCGCAACGTACGCAGACCTCCCAGGACCAGTTGAGCGAGAAAGGACAGAACAAAAAGACTAAGGAGTTTGTGTACAGTAATGTCCTATACGAAGATGTGTCGCCCGATAGGCCCACTATATTCCTCAGTTCGGATGACTTTTGGATCTATGCATTTGATGCCGAGACCGGGCAAATAAAATGGAAAACGGAGACTGCGGATGAAACCGGTTCATCATGTGCTTTTAGCTTGTCAGAAGAAATTGTCTACTGCGGAGCGGATGATTCTTATATCCGGGCATTATACACTCGTGATGGTACCATTGCTTGGAAATTTAAAACCGGAGCTAGCGTGACATCATCGAGTCACGTGACAAAAGATGGGACACTAGTTATTGGCTCACATGATAAGTTCCTTTATGCTTTGCATCCGAATGGAACATTGAGATGGAAATTCAAATGTTCTGACGCGATTTGGTCAAGCCCTACATCTAACAAAAATGGTGATCTCATTTTTATTGCATCGTATGCAGAATTCGGAATGAACATTTATGCCATCGAGCTCAACACCGGTAAAGCATTATGGACCTATACAGGTGAAGGTGGATTCATATCATCCCCCCGTGTCAGTCCAGATGAGTCAATAGTGGTCTTATGCAGTAGCTATGGTACTGTATATGCTCTTGATTTGTGGACGGGTGAGTTAGTATGGAGTAAAGAATTTGAAGGCTCAGTTGATGCATCTGCTACGTTTGCAAGGAAGAATAGAATGTTTGTTGCTACATATGGTGGAGAGGTTGCAGCTATTGATAGCAGGAATGGCAAGGTCATTTGGAGTAAACAAGGTATGTTTTTGCTTTATAGACTTAATACGGGACGGGACAAGAAATTTCTCCCTTAGAATGCGTTCACACTATGCTGGCACTGTTTAAAATAGCACGAAATTGCTACAGGTAGGCCTCCTGTTCACACAAAAAGGGCACATTTTTGAAAATGGCAAAATTTGAAAACAGCAGTCTGGAGAGCATAATTTGAAAACGACGTCGTGTGGACACTTTAAAACGACGAAAAGGCAATATTTTTCAAGGCGTTCGAAACAAGAATGATTGATTTTGAATACACCTGGATAAATTTCTTTGGCATCAACACCCAAGCTCTTTGTCGCCAAGATTGCAAAGAGATCGTTGTGATCGAATTTGCTGTTGTTTTCATATGATTCCGGTATTGTGTGAACACCTGCTAAAGTTTTAATACCGTTACATTTTACCGTATTTAAAATGTGCCAGCTTTGTGTAAACGTGGTCTGAGATTAAAAATGCTCTTGAACCGTGATAACGTATGTTCAAAACTCGTTTTCAACGCAACTGTCGTTTCCAACCTTCCAAATGGAATTAAACCTTTTTGTTTATCCTAAATGTCTTCAAACGTTTTCAGATGTGCCAACACAGGAGTTCAGATTGAGGCAAAAATGAATTCGACGCCTTTCCCACCTCATTTCAAAATCATTTTGAGCGCTTTTTTACACTGGTGTGAAGATGTTTGCGAAGAACTCTCGGAAACTCGAAGTTGAAGTGGAAGTTGAGGGCTAAATCTTTAGCAGTGTTTGAAATAACCTCTCCAAACTCTTTTCAAGGAGATTTCAAGGTAATTTTCGTCATTGTAACCGTAACTAGGTTGGTCAGTCTGAATGCCATTCGTCATGTCATTCTGAATGTCAATGTCATTCTAACCGTAACTACCAACCAGTCAGACATAAGTTTCAGAGCATCTCATCCAACCAGTCAGACTGTGTTTATGTTTCTCCCCTGCATAACAAAAAAACTACGAGAAATCGGACGAACGTCTGAATGTATTTATTCATTTCCGACGTATTACTGCGGGCTAAATGACAGAAAAGAAAGTTTACGAAGCGAAGACAGGGTATCGGTACTTGTCTACTAGACGTAAAGAGTTTGCGTAACAGGTCGTCTTGCGTAACGAGGGGTTACCTGCCTCCGTATAATTGATTGTTCCTGCATCCTCAAAAGCATTGTTTCTTTACCCGCAGACATATGCGGGGGTTGTTCTGCTGACTCTTCAAAACATTAAATTGTGCGTCAATACGCAGACTTTACTTAGGCTAAATGCTCTTCTGATCTGGAAGTTGAGTGTCATTTCAACCTTCAAAATCATAACAAAATTGTTGGGTCGTGCTAGGATTTTTGGTCCCCTTGGAGTTCCGGGCCCCACCTTTTGTCCCGTGTTCCGTTAAAGCCCTGGATCATCAATTTCCGTTACCCGCATGCCCAGGCTATCTCTTCAGTTTGTAAGATAAATGTGAAACCAGATTATGCAATAGCCTGTGAATGTCTTTTGCTAGGAACCAACCTTGAATCGATAGACAGGAATCGGACTTTGTCTGTCTTATCGGATGGCTCATGTTTTCATATTTTCATATTTAACTCTTTGTAGGAGGGTTGCCCTTCAGCAGAAGCTGGTTTTCAAGAGCCCTCGACAATTTTGTAATCCATTGTAGACCAATAAAAGAGTCCCTTTAATTCTTTTCAGTGTCGGTCAACGTAACCTCGAGCCCAACTCTTGGTCCAGATGGTCAAGTTTACATTGGTGGTGGTGATGGGGAAATGATTGCTTTGCAGCAGGAGAATGGAAACAAAATATGGACCAAAAAGATCGGTTCTTGGATCTTCGTGTCATCACCTAGGCTTTCAAAAAGTGGACTTTTATACATTGGTACAGCTGATAAACCAGGTCCTTTGTATGCATTAAATTCTGAAAATGGTGAAATTGTTTGGAAAACTGATACTAATGGACCAATAGTTGGTACACCTCTTATAACCAAAAGGTTTGCCGCTACTTATTATTAAATCAATTTTAATTTAGTTATTGATGGGATATAGTATGGCTTTTAGCTGGATATTTTACCTTGGTTTATTTTAGCAATCTCATTTCGTGAAAGATGCATCTCCTTGTTTGGCAAAGATTTAATCAGAGTATCCCAATACACCTCTCTGATCTTGATTGCCTACTGAGTGATTCAAAAGAAGAATCGCTTTTTGAAGGCCCCTGCTCGCTGGCTATCACAACAACGATGATATTAGCAAATATATTATTTCATGATGGTCATGATCTGATCCATTTTAAAATTTGCCTGAGTGAAATCGGCCACTCCGTTCTGAAATTATGAGAGATTTTGTCGAGAGAGTTCCTTGAAGAAACCTTCAAAAACATGCCTAAAATCACGACCAAACTTTCTAATATTTCTGCCTTACAGCCATGACTTCAACACGTTTTAGCACGTCTGTCTCTTTTGAGAGCATGAGATCACCCGGAATGATGTTGCTATGCTCCCAGGGATAACACTTTCGTCCTCCGTCCTCCCAAAGGGATAACACGTGCTAATGCTTGTAAAATCCATTGCTGTAAGGTAGAGAATTTGTTTCAGGCCTTTTTTGAAGGTTGCTTGAAGGGGCTTTCTTGAGAAAATCTCTGATAATTCAGAATGGAGTGGCTGAGTTCAGTTAGTTTTGTAATTTATTTAAACATGTCCACTATTGAATAATACACTTGCCAATTAGATATTGCCTATAAATCAAGGGAGCAGTGGCCTTGACGATGGGGATTGTTTTTATTGGCTCACGGAATTCCTGAAATTATTCACTGTTGGTTTATTTCTAGTTAACAACGACTAATTAACACCAAATATCTACAATCTACTGAGTGTCCCAATAAAGTACTCCTGTTTAAAAAATCACAAAAAATTATTATCAAACCTTTGACAAAATTTTCTTTTTGAATCGTTTTGTCGAAGACCCAAACATATTTATAGATGATAAAATTTTTGCTTTTGATGCAACAAGGTAGAAAAATTGCGCGTTGAAAAACCTTACTTTGAGCTATACTCTTTAAACAAAATACTCAATCATGCCGAAGAGTCAAAATTTTCAGATTTTCATCATCATCGAAGTCATCCAGTGCATTTTTTTCTGTCATTTATGACCAAACTAGAAGCTTTACATGCACAAGGAAATTGATTTGGCAATCATCAGTGCTGTTTGGAGTATGATTGGAAACCAGGTAGCCATAAAAAGAGCTAAATTTGCTAATTTGAAATCAATTACAAGATCTGCTTTATCTTAGAAAATAATTTGGTCCTTGATTTACTTGGCAAAAAAAGAAATTGAAGATCGGACATGTAATCAAATTTTGGTGATTTTTCAAACGGGAGTACTTTTTCGGGACACCCAATACGATATGCCATATAACAGGGAAAGATAAAAACGTGAATTTAAGTGAAAATGTAGCACTTACAGTTGTTGTCGTCCCAGCATCGTATTTATTTGTTTGAATTTCATGAGAGAAGTTGTCAATTTTAAGTCATCACTAATAGCATTCCACAATAGACGCCCTCTAAAGGATAAGGAATGTATTCCGTAGCGCTGAGAACTCACCGAGGGTAGCTTTGTACGAAGGTTATAAGGGAAATATCACTGAAATATAACGAATGTAATTGAAAGTTGAAGTATATATTTTCACTCCTTTTAAACCAGACCTCTAAACTTAGACGTTGGCACTTTGGTACTTTCCTTAGCTTGTAAATGCCCTTAGTTATGAACTTCAGTAATACAACTTTTGACAGCTTTGAGATGTGGGCAACAGTACAACCATACAAGAAACAGCAAAAACAATTGAAAACCAGAGAAAAGATGTGAACTTAATGTAAAAGCTCTATTTGCCCCCATCTCTATTGAGTCCTCTCTCTATTAAGTGCCTTCTCTATTAAGCCCCTGCTTATATCAAATGCCATAGGTTACCAAAGATTCTCCAATTGTTGAGCTAAACAAGTTGGCATCTTAATCTCAATACGTTTTGGGATAAAACTGTGTCGAATCGATGAATTTGACTCATCAAAATGTTTCTTGACTCCACAAAATATGGAATACCAGAACAAAAAAGCTATCGTTTTAAAATATAAGCTTTTCCATTTGACATTGACTCTTCTTATTAGCCCCCTCTCTTCTAAGCCCCTCTTCTGGAGTCTCCGAAATTAAAAAGGCCCCCATCGGAATAAGTAGATCTTTTACCGTATTTCAACATCAATCTATATTACAAAC
>REGL01000743.1:33356-54543 GCA_004194395.1 Aurelia aurita complex sp. Pacific | reverse complement strand
TATTTTTGGCCAAAAAGTAAGGCTATACCCTTTGCTTTTTGGCAAAAATTAGAGATTTTTGGAAATCCCTATTTTTGGCAAAAAAGAAAGGCTATACCCTTTGTTTTTGGCAAAAATTAGAGATTTTGGAAATCCCTATTTTTGGCCAAAAAGTAAGGCTATACCCTTTGCTTTTTGGCAAAAATTAGAGATTTTCGGAAATCCCTATTTTTGGCCAAAAAGTAAGGGTATACCCTTTGCTTTTTGTCAAAAATGAAGGATATTCGATAACTGATAACTGGCCAAAAAGTAAGGCTGTAGTGTTGATCTCTTACCGAATATTGACGTTACTTGAAAATCCTGATTTCATTGCAAAAAGTAAGGTTATAGCATGTTTTTTTTTGTGAAAATGCAATTAGTTTATGGAAATAATGATTCTTCCGAAAAGTAACACTTTTCCTTGTTTCTCTCGTTTCAACGTACTGATATTTGGCCCAAATATAAGGCCATAGTATTGGACCTTATCACAAAATTGGCTGTTATTTGAAATCCTAATTTTTCGTAAAAATGTATGGCTACAGTCTTGCTCGCTTCGCAAAAAATTGCCGTTTTGAAAAACCTATTTTGGGCAAAGAGAAATGACATAGCATGGCCCTTTTTCGTGGAAATGGGTTGTTCTTAGAAATACTTATGTTTTGCCTAAAAGTACGGTTGTAGCCTTGATTTTTCGGAAAACTTGGCTCTCTGAAAATACAATTTTTTCCAAGAAGTAATGCTATAGCCTTAACATTTCGCAAAAGACTCGCTCTCCTTGAAAATAATTTCATACAACTGGCTCGTCAAGAAATTTAATCCAATTTCAAAATATATAGACTGAATCGTGTGTGAAATTTTAGCTTGTGTGGTGGAGGGGTGGCTTTGAATTTTCAGAAAAGTTTACGGGGAATAGGGAAAGGCCTCGCTCAAAAGAATAATGCAGTTCAAAAATCATTTCTATACATGCATACACTCTAGACTATTGTCACTAATATTCACTAATATAATATATACAACGAAAGTGTCGAATCAAACAAAGATTTACATTTAACAATGATTTACAAGGCGTCCACAAGGCATTCAAATGAATAAACATATAGATGGGTGTCCCAAAAATTGTGCTCCGTCTGTGTGGCTACTGAGGAGGAGCAATAACTACAATCGTCCCTTTTTCTACATTGTTTCATAGCATAGGATTCAACTTAGAGTTTGACACCCTGCTTGAATGAATTTGACAAGTGGCTGCTGATTTATGGAACCGGAATAACAAAGTATGTGGTTAATTCAAAAAGTTCTTCTTTTCTTCTCCAGCAATGTCAAAATCAAGTAAATTATAAAAGTATTGATTCTGGAGTCATTTTAAAATTTTCTGCATTTTAAAGGGTGTTGTTTATCTGTAACACAGCGCTATTAGCCCTTTTACAAATGTTGATAGAATTTAAATACAGCACTAGAGCGTAGTTTCTCAA
The DNA here is from genome assembly GCA_004194395.1 of Aurelia aurita complex sp. Pacific. NCBI lineage: Eukaryota > Metazoa > Cnidaria > Scyphozoa > Semaeostomeae > Ulmaridae > Aurelia > Aurelia aurita complex sp. Pacific. Next base: position 53,059 of record REGL01000743.1, on the reverse strand, counting down.
AATGTATTTGATTTTGAAAGTGCTTGAGAATAAAAGAAGTGCTGTTTTTGAAGCAACCACTTACTTTGCCTTTCTTGTGCCATAAATAACTTAGCATAAATTAGCATCAGATTGTCTCAAACAAGGTCTCAAACTCTAAGCTGGAGCTTACGCATAAAATCGCGTGAAAAACGGCACAATTGAACCTACAGCTCCTCCATAGCAGCCAGACAAACGGAGAAGAACGTTTCTGGGATATCCTGTGGAAGTCACTAAAAACAGTATGCATAGTGCACAATTTACACGTTAATAAATAGATATTTGAAGGAGCCTTCATTAAGATCCAGTGCTCGTAAGAAATTGAGTAATAAAGGTATCTTCCTTTCTTGGTTGGAAATTCGGTCCTATTGTTTTCTTGGGTAATAAGAAGTCTTAATGATTGACATCAAATGAAAATGAAGATCAAGCTGAAATGTTCTATTAAAGACATTATCATCTTTGCTGCACGTTTTCGAGCCCTGGAAACCTAAATTTTGAAGAGTTTTTGACCGGTGGATTCAAACTGAATAAAATAAAACCCGTGTATAAGACCCTACAATTTTATAAGTCAGCCACGGTTCTTGTACAATGAATTGGTTCTTATAAATGGGGATATAATTTGACATTTTCGGCCTGTTGTAGTTTCTTAATCCATTGAGTTCTTATACGCAAGACGTGTTTACTGTACGTACGTAGACCATTGGTGTCCTTCTATTGTGGATGCAGTTTGTAGTTTGCATCTTAATGTATTGTTGTCTGGCACTCATTTAAATAGCCACAACTGAGCAGATGTAATACAGTAGCGTCCCGCGTATAAGAAACAACCTTTTCAATTTCAGGTCTGACATGTTTCTTATAAAATGAGGTAAAATTCAAATCAGGGTAAAATTTCTGATCAGAAAAATCATACACTATCGATCAACTACTCAGACACAATCTCTATGATTGTGATGAAAAACTTATTATTTTGATATGCATTTGTAAATTTTCGCCTCCAGGAAATGATATACTTATTCCAGGGAAGTGTTTCTTGCTTGGTTTTGTTAAATAGGAAAAAAGGGTTTTTTAGACCTGTACTAGTTTCTTATAAAATGAGGTATTATTTTAAAAATCAGAGTCTGTGTTTCTTAAATTTGTGTTTTCTTATATGCGGGACACTACTGTAAGTCTAGACAAACTATTCACACTCAATCTAAGAATTTTTGAGCAGTGAGAAAGTAGCAAAGGAAAATTTTGCAATACAAAGATTTAGGTTTTCGAGGAAGCAAACCGATCTTATTTTCAGAAAAATAGATTTAATGCCACTGAGTCNCTATTCACACTCAATCTAAGAATTTTTGAGCAGTGAGAAAGTAGCAAAGGAAAATTTTGCAATACAAAGATTTAGGTTTTCGAGGAAGCAAACCGATCTTATTTTCAGAAAAATAGATTTAATGCCACTGAGTCCTATCAAATTAAAATAAACATAGAAGGCAAAGCATTATGGCTGGCAGCACAGAAGGTGTGAAATCTATTCTTAATTCGCCCTTGTTCAGAAAGTCAGTCATCGAATTTCAGTATCTAGAATTTCTATTTGGAGGTGTATACCTTCTATCACTTTGTAGCGGTGGTAGCATCCTTTGCGGACGAAGATCCATCCCCAATGCTCCGTCAGCACTATGCATCCTGCCAGCTTCAGACAACAGCTTTCTCAAGTGCATTATTTCATGCTGGTATCTAAGAAAAGTAACAGAGAATACCTGTCAGATCATTCTACTTTGATATACTTCAAAATAGCGATCTAGAAAACAAGAATAGTGCCCTCTTTCTTTCGATATATATTCATTACTTAAAAATTTGATATGCAACGTAAGTTTATTGGCAAATAACGGGAGGTAAATGAAATTTCAGTGACAAATTTTGCAGGTCGCGTCGCGTTCGAATTTGAAATTTTGAATTTTGGGCTTAGGGGCAGCTAATGAGCCTACGGAGAAAGATAAATAATGCCAACTACATGAGCTTTAACTGCTGAATTAGTTGAGTTTTTATGGAACATTCAAGCAGAATTTATCTGAGGACGTTGCCTGATAAAACAGAAATATTTTGATGTGCCATTTTGCAAGTTTGGGTAAAGATAAATGCAACATGGGTGGAAAGAAAACAGTTGCTGCTAATCTGTTTGAAAATAAGTTCCTTGTTTTTTATACTGTATTATACATAGGTATTGCAGTACAGGGTTAACGCAAATCAAAACGAACGGGATTTCAATTACTAACATTATTACGCCTTGATGCCTAGCCTTCTTCGAGGCGCTGTATATAATTGATCAAGAGCAGGGACATGACACAAAAACCAAATGACAGTCATATGAGACATAGGCAAGAAAAGTTGATATCCAAGTACTTTCAACGAGAGATTCGAAAGCAAAATAAAAATCTTGATAATTCATGTTTAGAATATTCGAAGGCTCTCTCACCACAGTACGTTTGGCCTCATGTGCACAGGCCACCAAACGCGTAAATGATCTTTCCTCAGCCTGCATTGCTTTTAAAAGGCCTGTTTCCGAAGCAGTTGGCGTAAGCTGTCTGTCAAGTCTGATAAAGAAATGATTCTCCTTCAAATAATCTTAAAGACCTACCTTCTAACATATGTATCAATATATTCTTCGTATTCAGCTACTTGTTGCTCTGCTAGCGTGCAACGCGTCAACAACTCAGCTCGATCTTTTTCCAGGTCCACCTAAAAAGTAACGATGAATTTGAGAAAATAGTCAAGCGTTCACACTCGTTAAGTTTGGACGCTTTTATTTCTGCTACTGTTATAAAATAAAGATGAAAAACATACCACTGCATATACTTATTTAATGGTATCGCTATCATATTTCATTATGGCCATATGGAATAGACATAGTTGTTGCTTCCCGTGGTCTCCTCCTTGTAGTAATGTAAAGTATCTTGTAATAAGAATAATTTGGTATTTTTCAGCAGAATTTATAAAAAATTAAGAATGTATAGGAGCAAAAAACTGACCATAGTGCAATCAATGTCAGACAACGGCCAAAGTCAATCTATGCGAATCTAACTTCATAGTCTTATATACGAAGACCTGCCCTTTCGAATGATACATGAAAGAATGGAAAAATTCCAGAGACTTAGGCACTATCAAGTCATCCAAACTTCATAATACTTACAAACGCTGTATGGAATGTTTGCAGTTCTATGGCCAATAACAATTTCGGGAAAATTTTTAGAAGTACTTTAGTGTTCTGTTTTTGTGTGAGAAGAAATAGTTGCATTAATGTTTGACCATCAGACAGAGGGCTACTCGACTTGAAAGCTCTTTGGAGTTGAATACGAGTGTCTCGAGCAACTCGTATCGTTAAATATCTATGAATGCTATTACATTAATGCAGTACATACTGTTATCATTAGATCGCTAATCATTAGTCAACTGTAGTAAACGTTGCTCAAACTGAATTAAAATGAAAAAGAGAGATCCTTAACCGATAAAATTAGATACTTCATACCTGCACATTAACTGTGAAATCTCTCATATCTTTTCTTAATGCTCGTAAATTTAATCCAGATCCATCTTCATCTCTGAAAAGAAGAACAGTAGTAATAAAGAGATTCTTTTTCAGAGAGACTTATCCAATTTTAAATTCATCAAAATTTCAATATGCAATCAGCCATCAACGCTCTTTATGTGCATTTGTTGCAAGGACAAAATCAATTTCAACATATTTCAAACTCTTAAAATGGATTTAAATTTGTAGGAATTTCTATTTTCAGAAGAAATTTGGTTTTGAAGCTGACAATTATACATTTTTCCCTAATTGAGTTAGTTGTTTTTGCTTTCAATTTTGCCACAGCTTAGGATGAGTCCTTTGATGATCCCTTTCATACAAAAACGTAAAAAAAAAAACATTTAAGCACACAAAATCATAATGATATCAAATTCCTGCATTCTGGAATTACCGTAAAATACTGGGTGTCCCAAATAAGTACTCCCTTTTGAAGAATCACCAAAATTTCATTACACGACCGATCTTTGATTTTCTTTTTTTCAAGTAGATCAAGGACCAAACTATTTTCTAAGATATGGCTAATCTCGTAATTGGTCTAAAAATTAACGAATTTAGCTCTTTTTAGGGCTACCTGGTTTTGAATCATACTGCAGAGAAGCACTGATGATTGCCAGATGAATTTCTTTGTGCATATAAAGTTTCTAGTTTGGTCATAAATTACAGAAAGAAATGTGCACGATAATTGGAGACTTCAATGATGATAACAAATTTGAAAATTTTGACTCTTAGCCAGGATTGAGTATTTTGCATAAAATCTATTTGTCAAAATAAGATTTTTTTAAACGTATAATGTTTCGACCTGGCTGTATCAAACGCAAACATTTTATTATCTATGAATATTTTTTGGTCTTTGACAAAACAACTCAAAAGAAAATTTCATCAAAGGTTTGATAATCAATTTTTGGAGATTTTTCAAACAGGAGCATTTTTTGGGACACCCGGTACATAAATTTCCTTTCAAGCTATTCAATTAAGAAAAAATGATAACAATGCGCACCCATCCCCGTTTTAAATCCGACACATATTCTGATGGCAATTTTATCAATTAATACTCACTGTCTATAATGTCTGTCACCAGAAGATGTTTCATCTTTCAGCTTATCTTTTAGTTTGTCTACCTAAAAATATGAACAGATTTATCATAAGCTATAAGAAAAATTGAAAGAGAATTAAAAGCAGACAGTATATTACAACATATTGGGGCCTACAAATATAAAAAAAAATTTGACTGAAGATAAATCGCAAATCGCTAGGAATCTCCCTATACAGAACAGTATGAAGGAGCTTTCACCCCTTTTAAGAGTTCTAGGGAATAGATTTTCAGAAAATATAGAAGCTTTCAATCACATGTTAATAAATATGCAACGATATGTTTTACCCTTGACAAATTGTACTTTCTGTATTGATCTGTGCGAAGAGTCCCTAAACTGTTTTATCAATTGTTTTAAACCCTTTTAAAGCATTTCACAACCAAGAATTTCACATAACGTTAAATTTACCTTCATCTTCAAATCTCATAAAAACGCAAGAAACGTCACAAAAATACTTCAATCTCTTGGCTATCAGGCAAATTTTGTTTCGGTCTAATCCATCCCGTACTCTTGGTGCTACGAATTTTCATAAGTGGGAACTTCTTTCTAGTTTATCCAGTACAGGGCGTTTCAGCAAAAACGCAAGCCAACTTTATTCGAAATTGTTCAGGAAATAATGATGTTTGAATTAACTTTACGAATGTCATCAAAAAATACAATCGATCTTCTTTCCAATGATATCCATGTTGGGCGTATTAATTGAATTTTTCATCGCTTAATTTACGTGTTTGTAAGTATGGCCTATTTTTGATGCGGGAAAATGATAGGACATTTACATAGACAAAAACCCGTCTTTGTGAGAGCATATTTTGTCATTCTTAACTAAATGCATCTAATGTGAATAAATCTTTCTTTTTCGAACCTTAGGGCATCACCGCAACTACTTCTAAGCCGGAAATACTTCGACAACATCTGTTTCGTAATTTTTCTGCCGCAAAAAGGGTGTTTATTTAGCCCTTATAACATGCTGCATTTGAAATTGGGCATACTTATTAAGATATAAATTAAATGATAAATAATGCCATTAATGTATACAAACTGCGTATCATCAAAAAGAAGAAATATTGTACTTGCAGACAGTATACATTACATCTTCTAAAACCATATCTTTTTTTAAGATTTTCAATTACAGTTGGGTTGCGTTTTTTCTGAAACACCCTGTAGTTTCAATAGAAATAAAACACTGTACAATTTCAATCTACCTTTTCTTGTAACTCCTTCACGTGCTGTTGACTTAGATAAAGACGTGTTTTCAAGTCATTTCTTTCCTTGATCTGTGGATGGAAAAGTTCACCTCAATGTTAACAAAGCCGTAGCGGGCGGCATCTGAGGGTGGCTAAGACCAAGATTTCTCTGTGATTTTCGGGGTCCTCGGGTTCAAACACAAATCAAAATAGAGAGTGGCTAAAATCAAAATGTGCCGTTCCGAAGATGCAGATGGCTGTCAGTTATGCACAGTAGTTGCTATCGCTCTACAGGAGGAATTAAAAATTTAACATTAGCAATATGCTATTTCAAGGGGAAGTATTTTCGCCTAATCTGTATACTTTTATCGATATTGTTTTGTTCGTCTGCTATAAAAGTGGCCTGTTTTATTGGTAATTTGTTCTTCGCACGAACCAAACTGATGAGAGTGCGACGAAACTAGTATTTGGTGATTTCCACGTTTATCTTTTCAGCAGTTACTGGTGAGTTATTAACTTATTTCTTTCCTTTCATGTTTCAAGGTTAATTCCGTTTTGTCTTACAGGATTTAACAGTTTTCTCTTGTTACAGGCTTATTTTGGTTATTATTTCTTTTACAGGAGTTAATAGTCTTCTTTCTACTGACTTCGGTGTTTTTGCTGCGTCTATGGGTTTAATATGATGAGTCCGTTATTCAAGGCTATCTTTAAAATTTTGTACCACGAATCATTTGTTTATCGATATTCAAGTCAACTATCAAGGAACATCTTCAAAGAGATTAGTTAAAGCTTAATTCACATCGCTAGAGCCAACCAAATCCATATACCTTTTTTTATAATATGACAAAAACGTAGAATGAAAAATTTTGGTCGCTTCATTTCAAGATGTAAAAAATTCATTATCAATCGGTAAGTTAGCCATAAAAATACTCTTTGAAAGCAGCATTCATGCATTCATTCTTAAAAAAAGCTGTCTTAAAAAGCAAATTGAGATATTTGTCAGCTAATGTATCTGAAATAATACCTGCTCACTATGAATCTCATCATCTGGAGGCAGAGTAATCGCAAAATCTCGTTCGATGTTTTCATCAGCTGCATTTCCAACGCCAGTTTTCCAAAGAACTAATCTACAAAACAAATTTGTAATTTAAAAAACAATAACGCAATTCACTATTTTCCTTTGACCTCTACTATTCGCAAAGGTGGCTCTGCGTAATCCTTTATGAGGCACAGTGGGAAATCAGTGGGACCTTAGACACTTGGCGACAAAAATGGCGAAAAGCAGCAGGAGCTGCGAGCTTCTAGAATTAAATATAAAATTACGTTTTGATTACAAAAATATGGATATCTCCCTAAGGCCTTTGTCACAAAGGCCTTTGTCAAAACTAAGTTCAAACTAAGTTTCCTAAGGCCTTCGTCAAAACAAAGTTCCTGTGTTAATTTCTTCAAATAAAATTACCAAAAAGTGCGTTCATCATTTTTCAGCTCAGTTCAAACTAGTTTCTGAACTTGCTTAGTGCAACCTATTTTATATCGATTGGCCAGTAAAATAGCAATTGGCAAGATCATTTATAACTGTCAAGATTAAGAGATCTTTGAGACCGGGATATTATCATTAGAATTTAGTCTACAGTTGATGCCATTGACCATCATAAGCTACTATCCCGAGACATACTCCAGAATATACAAAGGAATTGGAAACATTTTCTCGTTTTGAGGGAGCCAACTCCTTTCCTAATTCTGGTGGAAAGAAATATGTCTAGGGTGCCCTAAAACAATTTTGCTCCGTTTGCATGGCTGCTGTGGAGGAGCTGTAGCTTTAATTGTCTCGGTGTTTGCACAATTGCATAGCTTAGGCCTCAACTTAGACTTTGAGACCATCTTTGAGTCAATCTGACATGTGGATGCTGATTTATAGCAGAGGAAAGGCAAAATAAGTGGTTGCTTCAAGAACAGTACCTCTTTTCTTCACAAGCAATATCAAAATCAAAATCAAGTAACGTTTGAAAGAAAGGGTTCTAGTGTCATATTCGAATTCTCTCTACATTTGTAAAAGGTTTGACAGTGTTGTCTTATAGATAAAGAACACTATTAACCCTTTTAAATATGCGCATAACATTTTTAAATACAAAGCTAGAACCCTTTTTTGAAAATTTACTCCTCGCGCCGTCCTTCAGAAGGGACGTTAAGCTAGGGGTCCCATGCCTGGATGCGGCATACATAGTGGGCCTACATTAGCTTTAAATAGCTAGAAACCCTATCAGCCCACTTAAAATAAATTACTACAACTACTACTACTACTACTACTACTACTTTTGACATTGCTGGAGAACAATACACGTGCTGTTCATGAAGCAACCCCATAATTTGCCTTCCCTTAGCCATAAATCAGCAACCACTTGTCTGACTGACTCAAAAAAAGTCTCAAACACCAAGTCGAAGCCTAAGGTCTCAAACTCCAAGTCGAAGCCTGACTTATGCAACTGTGTAAAAACTGAGACAATTAAAGAAACAGCTCCTCCACAGCAGTCACACAAACGGGGCACAATTTTTGAGACACCTTGTAGGTGCTTACTTGTATGCAGTCAACAAGCTTTCATGACGTTGTAATGTTTCTCGTTGATATGACGTCATCCTCTTTAGTTTACTATTAAGCATTTCCTTGTCTGCATTGTAAGCTATCTTTAATCCTTCAGTCATTCTGTCTAGATGCTCTATTTTTTCTTTCGTACTTTGGTCAAGCATTTCTCCATTTTGGTTCCAAACAAATCCCTGCAATATAAAAGTCAATAACTTGGTTCATAAAGTTCGCAAATTTGAGAACAGAACTTTTAGATGTTCTAAAAAAGCTAGCCTGCGCGCAGTCTTTCTTTCTGTTGTGTTTGTTGAAAAGTGAGCGAACGGAAAGTAGAAACTTCTACCACAGGGACCCCAGGAAATGGAATAACGCCCCCCCTGGCGCCTCGCTTTCGATTTCTGATGAAAGGCATTACGTCATAGCTTCGCAATCGCAAAGGAGGCTACAGGGCTTTATCATTAGGGGGGCGGGCGTTATTCAACTTCCTGGGGTCCCTGTGCTTCTACTTTCTACTTTCCGTTCGCTCACTTTTCAACAACCACAACAAAAAGACTGCGCGCAGGCTATAAAAAAGCCTGAATCGAGCGATACTTTTGTATATCTTATACGGAAGGTTCGATTGAGTGGCCTTGTAGCTTCTATCACTATTGTGCATATTCGAAATCCCACAAAATGTACCGGGTGTCCCAATACAACGTACTCCTGTTTGAAAAAAATCATCAAGTTGATCACAAGGCCGATCATAAAATGCCTGTTTTTGACAAGTGCATAAAGGACCAAATTATGTTCCTAGATATAGCTAATCTTCTAAATAATTTTCAAATTAGCAACTTTAGCTCCTTTTGCGGCTGCATGGTTTTGAAACATACTGCAAAAAGAACTGATTATTACCAGATAAATTTCTTTGTGCATATTAACCTTTTAATTTGGTTAGAAATGACCAAAAGAAACGTGCACTGTCGTATGAGACTGCGGGGACGATAAACAAATCTGAAAATTTTGGCTCTTAGATAAGTTTGTTGTTAAAAAGCATAGCCCAAAAGAAGGTTGTCGATGGGTAATATTTTTACTCTTAAATGTAGGAACAAACATAAAAAAACATATTTGAATGTTTTTTGGTCATTGACAAAATAAATCAAAAAGAAAATTTTACCATAGGTGTGATAATCGATTTTTGGTGATTTTGTAAACAGGAGTACCTTTCATCGGATACCCAGTTTAAAAATATAACTCAATTCAGACTCTTTTGTAGAATAGCTAAAAAGTCTATTTTAACCTGGTTTTATCAATGAAACGCACTTAATCTTGCCTAGAAATTGTTTTAAAAATTTGAGCGACAAGGAAATAAATTTCTTTACATATGTAGATTGTATTGCATTATTCAAAATTATGGATAAACTGCTCTAACACATATAACATTAAGATGTTTGAGATTTGAGCATTTGCTCTCAAAAGTGTTCAACCAAAGTAAATAGTACAACGTTTAGTGATGCATTCATCTTTGAGACTTTCACAAAATATATCTTACCAACACGCTTCTTAGAGCTTTTAAATATGGTTTCTTCGTCTAAAGAAAGCAAAGGTACTTCTACAAAATGTAAATTGTTGCTGTTAATCATTTCAGATCTTTGCGCAACAACGATCTAAAAACAGCAGCAAGCTAAGAAATACTAATACGAATAACTCGAAATGCCAGCAACCTCTGCGAAGGAGAGTGAGCTTAGGATGACAACACAAAATTCTCAACAGGGGCAGGATATCTTAGACATTTGAGCACCATTGCCCGTTGCTGTTGTCGGCGTATTTTTAACAAGAATCTTAACCTTTACGGTGTAAAAGCATCTTCCTTTATACGCCTGCTGGTAGCAGATTTAACAATGAAAGACAATACCAATTAGAAGTGCTTGTACTACTAAAGAACTCCGTATTGATACCTTCAGATCCGTTATATAAGTCTCTAGACGCTTGCAGTATTCTTGCGACGTTGAATTCAATTGTTCTTCTAGCTTTTTACATAAATCTTCCATTTGTTTCTTTTGTTCATTGGCGATGATTATTTCCTAGGNGATTTGAGCATTTGCTCTCAAAAGTGTTCAACCAAAGTAAATAGTACAACGTTTAGTGATGCATTCATCTTTGAGACTTTCACAAAATATATCTTACCAACACGCTTCTTAGAGCTTTTAAATATGGTTTCTTCGTCTAAAGAAAGCAAAGGTACTTCTACAAAATGTAAATTGTTGCTGTTAATCATTTCAGATCTTTGCGCAACAACGATCTAAAAACAGCAGCAAGCTAAGAAATACTAATACGAATAACTCGAAATGCCAGCAACCTCTGCGAAGGAGAGTGAGCTTAGGATGACAACACAAAATTCTCAACAGGGGCAGGATATCTTAGACATTTGAGCACCATTGCCCGTTGCTGTTGTCGGCGTATTTTTAACAAGAATCTTAACCTTTACGGTGTAAAAGCATCTTCCTTTATACGCCTGCTGGTAGCAGATTTAACAATGAAAGACAATACCAATTAGAAGTGCTTGTACTACTAAAGAACTCCGTATTGATACCTTCAGATCCGTTATATAAGTCTCTAGACGCTTGCAGTATTCTTGCGACGTTGAATTCAATTGTTCTTCTAGCTTTTTACATAAATCTTCCATTTGTTTCTTTTGTTCATTGGCGATGATTATTTCCTAGGAGAAATCAACATTCATAATTAATAACTTTACACTCATTGATGTCGAAAACGAAGTTACTATGCTTCTGAAAAAGAGACGAAATTAATCGAAAAATCAAGAATGCGGCATTCTTAATGAAGACGTCCCTTTCCTGCCCTTCCTAGAGAAAGAAATCTGTACTCACAGGCAAAGGCATTGAGCGTCACATAAATGTTATCACTTTTTGGAATATCCTAGTGAAAAATGTCCTCTATCTAGGAATATCCCCTCCACCAAATCAATATTGCAGCAAACTTCTTTTTCGACATCCTGTGTGTCGAAAAATACGTGAAACGCATTCTCAATATTGATTTGGGAAAGAGGGGGCTTAGAGCCTTAAACAAGCGACTAATCAATTTCAATCTCTATAGTTTTGGTCTCAGACATACAACAGATCATTAGTTTGCTCACTGTCAAAGTGCACCAATATACAAAAATACAAGGATAGCATACAACTTATCCTAGCATACTATATCAATACAAATCAGAGCTATAGCTTTTCCAATTGCAGATTGCAGGATACACATTCAAGCTCCGTTCCTCCTTGGCAAAAAGCTTTCCTGGATCGTTGACACAAAAATAGAATGAATTTTCTCCAAATTCAGATTATAAGATTAAACATTTCTGATTTCATAGAAAATACATGAACTAAAGAAAGATAACGAAGAATTTGGTAGTTATTTCCTTTTTTGACAGCTATCAAAATATTAATGGCTACATAAATCCTATTTCATGTGACCCATATCTTTGCGATATTTTCTCTCAAAAAACATTCGTACAGGGTGATTAGGAAAATACCCTGTTTGAAAGACCACTGGTCCCTGGATATCAAGACAATAAAATTGGCAACACAGCATTTAATAGTTAAATTGTTCAAACAAATTTCAAAATTTACCTGACGAAAATCAGTCAATCCGTTCTGAAACCAATAAGGATTTTATCGAGAAAGCTCTCTCAAGAAACTTTCAAAACAGGCCTAAAATCACAAGCAAAATTTTCCTAATATTCCTGCCTTACGGAAAAGACATGAAGACACACGTGACATGAACACGCACATGACATGAACCTATTTCTGCCTGACGGCAATGACATAAACACGCAATGACAAACGCACGTGCTATCCTTTTGGAAGGATAAAATCACATGGAAATATTTTCTTATGCTCCTAAGCATAGGAATTTCGTCCTCCTAAATGGATAACACGCCCTAAGCACATTCAAGTCATAGCAGTAAGCAGAAATATTAAGAGGATTACAAGTTTTGATTTTATATCGTTTTTGAAGGTTTCTGTAAAGGAGTTAGTTGAAAAAATCCCTCAAAATTTCAGAACGGAGTGGCCAGTCTCATTCAGGTACATATTAAAATACATTCGGGCCTGTCCCATGTTAAGTTATACTTTTGCCAATATTATCACGCTGATACAAAGGGAGCAGAAGCCTTTCAAACGGAGATTGTTTCTTTTTGGCTTTTTTATTCTATATTCTACCTAGAATCCGAAGGTAGTTTTAGGACGAGAAGCTAAGCTTATCGAAGCAGAGCCTGGTCCTTTTCCTCTCGATATGACCACACCTCGTGATTCCTTTAGCCTGGAATTATAGAGAGTTGGTGATTCTCCTCGCACTGTGTAGCAACTCGAACCACCAACCTTCAGATTGGTAGTCAAGCGTGCTACCACTGAGCCATCCCCGCTCTTTTTTGCTCACTAGGTAACAATCAACAGTCGACGCTCAATTAACACGGATTTATTGCTTACAGAATTCTGCTCTGCCATTTTCATCTTGTATCTCTCCGCTTGATCTTGAGACTCCTTTAGATCTTCTTTCATTGACATTCTAAAAAAGACAGTTTTTCCAATTGTTTCTCTTGCACGGAGAAAATCCAAAATATACCGTAAAAGCTCTGTCAAGCCCCCGGGGCTTATTTTAATTTCGGGCACTCCAGAGGGGGGCTTAAAAGAGAGGACGCTTACCAATTTTTGCTACAATAACCCTTGTCCTTCTTACAGGTTTTGAGACATTCAGGATATAACTCATTTACATGTATGAGTAAATGATGTTGATTTGAATCAATCAACCAAGCCAATGTTGCTGTAGTAGTAGGCAACTTCCAATCTTAAAGATCATGGTGTACGCATTAAACAAAGTCTTAGTCCTGATGAGTCCGGATATGACTAAACAATGATGTTGATTTGAATTGAAAAATATAGGCAAATTATCATGGTGTGGCCAGTTGCACTTGTTGGTGTTGCACAACTTTGCTTACAAATGCTGACAAGTTGATTCAGATTTGACGATCACTCATTTTCGGTTCCGTCACTCAATTTTATCAAACTAGTGCTCATTTAGTAACTGCATTGCTTTCGGAAAATGTTTTATTTATTTTGCTGAGATAAGCAAGCCAAGATGTATTTAAGTTTGAAACTGGGAAGTTTGTTATCAGACAGCCTGTAGAGTTCTTATCTTTGGAAGTAATTTCAATAACATTTTTTTCAGTAATTCATTTTCAAGTGACCTGGAAGTATTTCTAGCTACTTAAAGCTAATTTAAGCCCACTATGCATGCCGCATCCAGGCATAGGACCCCTAGTTGAATGTCCCTTCTAAAGGACGGTTAGGTGAGTTGCGAGGTCAGGCCTTCGAGAGGTCACCCATCCGGAGGTTCATCTCACTCGACTGAGCTTAACTTCAGTCATCTGATGGAAACTGTATAAGCCGCACTGCCACTTACCCCACATCATCATCGATAACATGCTAATCGTTGCAATTCTTCTCCTTTGTTTTTTAGTGAAACTGCATTTCCCTGCCAATACTTCAATTTATCATATTTTACATCAAATGCAAGAACAAAAATCTACACTCACAATTTATCTTCCAACTTTTTGAACTCCGAGTCATGCTCTTCGCGGATCGAGTCGAGTTTATCTTCTCTTTCTTGTACATTGTATAATAGCTGAAAGAAAATTTTAACACTTTACTGAAAAAATACCGGGTAAGTAAAAAAAAGAATCCCCGCTTGGAAGGCCACTACTCGTTGGTCTTTCATCCATTTGCCAAAGAAATTAATTCGAGGATTGGCCTCATAATGACATCTTAGTGATTTTTCAAACAGGAGTACCTTTTCATGAAAGTTTTTTTGGGTCACCCGGTACGATATACAACAGCCTCTTTTATGTACCGGGTGCGTCAATAAAAAGGCCCGGCGTTTGAAACGATGCTGCTCCCTCAACATCAAAGCAATAATATCGAAAACTTCTTGTTTTATTGCCAACATGTTCAATTAAGTTCAGTAATTTACCCGGCTTTAATCGGCCATTCCTTCACGCGGATATGGGAGGTTTTCTGCAGAAAGCCCCTTCCAAAAACCTGCAAAAACGAATTGAAACAATGACCAAATTTTCCTTGGTTTTCCTTCCTAAAAACGATGACATTCACATTAATTCATGTATTTTGTCCTCTTGGGAGACTGAAATCCTCCTGAATAGGCTATTGATACCAGTGGGAAGATGCGTTCATCCTCCCAAGAAGAAAGCACGAGCTAACACGTGCAAAAGTCATTGCTGTAAGGCCCGTAAGGCAGAAATGTCAGGGAAATTTGTTCATGATTTTGGGCACGTTTTGAAGGTTTTTGAAGAGGCTTTCCCGATAAAATCCTTCATAATTTCAGAACGGAGTGGCCGATTTCAGTCTGGTAAATCTTAAATGGATTTGAACATGTCTACCATTGAACTACCGGGTGTCCCAAAATGATGTATTACCGTTGGATGGCTTATATGTCCATAGCCGATGAACCGATTTTCAAAAACTGGCAAAACCACAACCAGCATCTTAACATCCAATTTAGCCTTTAGGCAATCAAATAAAAAAAAGTTTTTCAAAATCCGTTCATTTTTTATGGACATACAAGCAATCAAACAATAATACATCATTTTGGGACACCCGGTATATATTTGCCGATAGCAGCATCTTAATGTCGGAGCCGTGACCTTTCAAATGGTGATTCTTTTTGTTGACTCACCCGGTATAATTACCACATGACATAAAAAGCAGTCTTGAAAAAAGGCAACCAAATTCATAATCTGAGACTATTCTAAGACGCCATTTCACGGGAGAATCGTTGCGAAGGGGATGGAAGGGATCAATATTCCTGCACCTTTTGAATGGTCAGAACATGACAAGCGTCCAAAGGAATTGCTGAGACGTTATTATTGCTTCAATTAATATTCATGCAGCACCGTATATCAAACAACACTCTGGCATTACTGTCAAGCATAGTTAAAAGAGGGGTAATGACTGCAGTGTATAAAAGTTATATTGGTGGCCTTTAATCGAAACATGATTCTGTATAAGTACCGTACGATAGAGATAACTAAATCTCTAACGCCTCTCATGTAGTAATTATTTGCTCTATCGTACATAACAAAATCAAAATCGGAAACGAAAATAGCCTCAAAACTTATCGCATGCATAGATATNTCAATTAATATTCATGCAGCACCGTATATCAAACAACACTCTGGCATTACTGTCAAGCATAGTTAAAAGAGGGGTAATGACTGCAGTGTATAAAAGTTATATTGGTGGCCTTTAATCGAAACATGATTCTGTATAAGTACCGTACGATAGAGATAACTAAATCTCTAACGCCTCTCATGTAGTAATTATTTGCTCTATCGTACATAACAAAATCAAAATCGGAAACGAAAATAGCCTCAAAACTTATCGCATGCATAGATATGGTTTGAGTATGTGATGAAAATACACGTTACACCATCGGGTGACCAAAAGAAACCTCACGAGCGAAATCGAATTTAGCTTCTTGAAATCAAAAACTACTGCCACATTCTTTGTATTTACCAAGCAACATCTCGTAGGCATTCGAACTAAAGTCCGTCTCAAATTAGACGTCACCTGAGATTTGTGATAACGCAAAATCCCTTTGTAAAACACTTCTATCCTTGTAATTCGCGGGCATTTGCAGGTGACATCTAATTTAAGACGGACTATAAATGCTACTAGAAACGTTTTGTTGATACTGTTTGGTCTCACTAAGTAGTTTTTGGGTCACCTGGTAGTCATCCTACCAGTTATTCCTTTCTAATCATGCCGTTGACGGTTTCTAATACGCCTTTTGTAATTATTACAGTAAAACTGGAAGCCAAACTGTGTTTTGCTGCCAAAACAGAAGCATCAAATTTTACCTGTTTTTCAAGTTCAAGCTTCTTGCTGCTCAAAGTTCTCAAGTCTAATGATGTACTTGTCTGAAAGAAATGTGAAACCTTTCTGAAGCTAGATATGATATCTTAGTCCTAGAAACAGTTAATAACAAATTTTTGAATTAAATAACGGCAAATGAAAAGAAAGGAGGCTTTGCAACAAGGGGTACTCCCATACTCAACCTGACCGGACAAGATGTGCCGCTCAACAGGGCAACTTTTTCTGATGAAATTTATGGGACGGGGTATTACAGGCGAAAACAACATTTTGGTTTGGCATAGGGTGTCATAAAGAGTTGGAAATTATGGAACAGTGGAACAGGCGATCATAAACAAAAGTAAAAATTGATCATTATACTTTCGGCAAATATTTATGGGCCAAGGTATATTTTTGGCACACTTTTTCTATGAGACAGTGTTAGGGAATAACATGGTTTCCACACACCCAGTCACTTCCCTAGCCAAGTACCACCCAGGGTTAGCAACCATTTTTGCGGACAGAAGGGGCCGTTTGAAAGTAGCAGTGAAGCGAAATAGCAGCAAGAAGCTGCAAAATCACGGTGGAACATTGCTAGCAATAAACATAATTGTTTTAGAGTCTAGATCATAAGATCTCGTGGCTTTGGCAAAGATTTGCTAGCATTATAACCAACGTATAGTGTGTGGAAACATGGTGGAAAACATCTTTTGCAAAAGCAAATAGCTGCATTGCCAAATTTGACATGATTTTTTAATCTTTGGCAAGTGGCTGAAATGGTGAATAGCGAAGCTCTAACGGGTCACTGTTCTTTTGATCGTATCACCAATACAAACAAAAACAATGTTCCAGCTTACCTTTCGATTCTTAGATTGTCTTGAANATACAGTTGCAGTGTCTCCTAACAAAAGTTATGCAGCCTGTGGTATAGAATTAGAGCGCTCACGGAAAAAATGTAGTATCCCTTTCCATCTTCAAGATCCTGGCAAATATATCACCTCTCACTAGGGGTATTTAAACCGAATGCAGGCAACACATGCATCCCTACAGTAACATCTGTCTAGCTACCATGACTTGCTAAATTAAATTATTGAATCTACTGACAGAAACGATATGAAAAGACTGTGCAAAAATTGCATACCAAATTCTGATGAGCTTCTGAAATCGTAGCATAATTCCCTTTCAGGTTTATGTACTCTTCAGTGAGGTCTTTATACTCTTGTTTCAATCGTGATGTTCTTTCCTTCTGGTCTTCATGAGCCCTTTTAGACAATGTATAATTCCTCTCTAAGCTAGAACCTCTTTCTTCAGACGCCAAATGCTGCAAAGAGGAAAGATATTTTGGTCATATTTCAGAATCACTTGTGCAGAGCCACAAGCCTGAAGGATGCCCATGAAATAATTGAGAGTCACAGAGGTGGAAAAATTGTCTGGGAAGAAGAACAGGGAAGGAAAGATTGAAAGAAGAATAGAAGGAAATAAAAGAAAGGAAACGAGAAAGGGAGGAAAGGAGAAATGAACGGAAAAAGGAAAGACAGAAAAACACAATGGGTTAGAGGCAGACATTCGAAAATTTGAAATTCTCTAAATCACTGGTTGTTATGCCGTTTCAGAAAGCTGAATAATTGGGCTTTCTTGCGCTTTTTAAAGTTTTCATTTATCTTGTGTTATCACAGAGTTATAGATTTTTGAATCTGAGTAAATTGGACAAAATCTTTGAAAATGGTACACCCAGCATTCTAGTGGCAAAGAATGTGGATAAATGTTTTTCGGCTACAAAATTGGCTTGCAGATTGCTTGATCGGTATTACCAGAACGTAAATAGTCACTATTTGTTGAAAAGCAAGATGAAAATGTTTTATCAAATCCACTTTTACCACAGCAACAATTTTCTTCAGACACTCTGTCAGATTTGTCGTCTCATTTATAGGGCAAAATTTGACTTAAATCGAGATTATCTCGAAAAGTACGAGGAGAAACATCAACACTGATACATTTTCTGAAAGAGAAGCTCATGATAAGTTTATTTTTGAAGTTTTCATTTTGTTTCACCTCGGTAAATTCAAATAAACAGGGGGGAAAGGCTTTTTTGGGACATTTTGGGTGTCCCAAGAAAAGATATTGAGACAGGACCCATTTTTTCAGAATGCTACAAAATATCGTAATTAAGAAGCATCCGCTGGGTAATGTTGTGGTAATTTTATGTGCATAAGAACCTTTTTCATAGCTTAGGCATAGGTATATTGAAATGCAACGGAAAGGAGATTTTTGGTTAGAATTCCTGAAACTGAAATATAGGTCCCAGCTCCCTAAATGTGGAGAAATATTCAACTTTATTCATTGTTCCAACAGAATATGTTGAAAAGAGCCATCAGTCACCATTGCTAATTTTCTTGAGACCGAGGAGCATAAAAGGGATTTTTGGCTCGGAGTCTAAAATTAGAATATCGGGCCCCAGCCCCCCCCCCCAAAAAATATGAAAATTTTAATTTTTTTGTGAACGATTTGATTTATCCTTCTCATACGTTGAAAATGAGCTGCCAACTGCTCCTGTAACATTTATTTCCCTGCAGATATCCACGAATGTCTGCAAAATCGCCATTTTGGCCCACTGTGAAAAAGGAGAAGGGGAAGAACGAGGGATGGACAACAGATAGGATGACAGAGAAAACAAAGATTGAAACTGTAAATAGTAAAGAAAGGAATAAAGTCAGGAAAGATCCAAGAAAAAGGAAGAAAGTGCTTGGGTTATGCTCTGCCCATACAGTTGTGTGGTCCAAGGAAGCTATTAATAGTCATTCTAGACTATTCCAAGTGACTCTAAACAGGCCTACGAAACTGAAATGTGTATTGTACAATAGTTCAAATGAAATCTGGCACGAAGAAAATTGATAAAACAATGAAAGGAAGAATTTTAGTTTGATGGTGCTTCGCAGGAAAGCAAATACTTTTTCCACCACTCAATTGTAATGCCATCTGAGACTCAATATTAATGCCATATTCAGCATCATACAAAAAAGAGGGGAAGAATGGACGGAGATATCTGTGAATTCAACCAAGTGACTCAAGAAAATATGAACCGAGAACATTTGTCAAAAAACATGCAGTAATCGACAGAAAGGAGTGATTTAGATGTTATTTGGTAGCTACATGGCTTGGCTACATTGCTACTATTTTCGCGAAGAGGTGAAAAACAGAATTTAGTACAACCCAGTGAGATCTAAAACCCGTTGATAAAGTCATTATCTTCATCGGCCATCCCCATTACCAAGCTAATGTGAAAAGCACTCCTTATTGTATCGAAAGTGCTCCCGTGGTTTTGAATAATTTTCAACGGTTGTTACTTCTGTCTCGTTTCAA
>REGL01000743.1:16928-33182 GCA_004194395.1 Aurelia aurita complex sp. Pacific | reverse complement strand
ATAATAATAATAATAATAATAATAATAATAATAATAATAATCACTTTATTTACAGTTGGATAAACTAACGTAGTTTATGCCAGAAGGCACAAACTAATTTTAACTAACATAATACTTTCAGAAGGCACAAACTAATTTTAACTAACATAAAAAACTAACATAATACTTTTCGTTGCAGGGATTTGAAATAAATCCTTTGTCCTAAGGTCATATTTGGTATCCTTCTAATAAAACACTCCTGCATGAAGGACGGATTAGTACAGTTACGTGAAATGAGCGACCTCCCTCGATATTTAGCATCTGGTAGAAATCAAGATTAAGATCTTAGCTTTTGAAACTCATATCGAGCCCAAAAAGAGCAAACCTGCAATTGCTGCATTTCACGGTGATCCTTGTGTTTGATGATTTGATCTTTTGAATCGGCAAGTTTTGCAATCTCGTCTAACAGTTTGTGATTGGTGCTTACCTAAAAAGCAAGTACATGAAATGTTCTATCAAACTTTCTTCTTTGAAAATAATTACAGATTTTAAAAGGTTACGAATAGAAATTTTTGTGAGATGGTCCCCATTCAACCTCTGTCAGATCTTCAAAGCCTTCCTCTTCACCACCAATTACAGGTAAATTTCTTAAGAAACTTTGTAAGAATTAATCAATGACATCAATCATCTTTGAACAGGGGGTGCTCTCTCGTCGATTAGCCTAGCTACTGAGAGAGCCCCTTCTTCCATACCCTGCGCTGATTCCCCTAGTGAAAAATATGAAACAGACTTTGTCCTAGTAAGGAATTTCCCTGTCATGAATCTCCCCGTAATTAGACCCTCGGCCACAAATTGCGCGAAATATGCACATACAGTTGCAGTGTCTCCTAACAAAAATTATGCAGCCTTGGGTATAGAATTAGAGCTCGCACGGAAAAAATGTAGTATCCCTTTCCATCTTCAAGATCCTGGCAAATATATCACCTCTCACTAGGGGTATTTAAACCGAATGCAGGCAACACATGCATCCCTACAGTAACATCTGTCTAGCTACCATGACTTGCTAAATTAAATTATTGAATCTACTGACAGAAACGATATGAAAAGACTGTGCAAAAATTGCATACCAAATTCTGATGAGCTTCTGAAATCGTAGCATAATTCCCTTTNTGTCTCCTAACAAAAATTATGCAGCCTTGGGTATAGAATTAGAGCTCGCACGGAAAAAATGTAGTATCCCTTTCCATCTTCAAGATCCTGGCAAATATATCACCTCTCACTAGGGGTATTTAAACCGAATGCAGGCAACACATGCATCCCTACAGTAACATCTGTCTAGCTACCATGACTTGCTAAATTAAATTATTGAATCTACTGACAGAAACGATATGAAAAGACTGTGCAAAAATTGCATACCAAATTCTGATGAGCTTCTGAAATCGTAGCATAATTCCCTTTCAGGTTTATGTACTCTTCTGTGAGGTCTTTATACTCTTGTTTCAATCGTGATGTTCTTTCCTTCTGGTCTTCATGAGCCCTTTTAGACAATGTATAATTCCTCTCTAAGCTAGAAACTCTTTCCTCAGACGCCAAATGCTGCAAAGAGGAAAGATATTTTGGTCATATTTCAGAATCACTTGTGCAGAGCCACAAGCCTGAAGGATGCCCAAGAAATAATTGAGACTCACAGAGGTGGAAAAATTGTCTGGGAAGAAGAACAGGGAAGGAAAGATTGAAAGAAGAATAGAAGGAAAGAAAAGAAAGGAAACGAGAAAGGGAGGAAAGGAGAAATGAACGGAAAAAGGAAAGACAGAAAAAGGAGAAGGGGAAGAACGAGGGATGGACACAAGATAGGATGACAGAGAAAACAAAGATTGAAACTGTAAATAGTAAAGAAAGGAATAAAGTCAGGAAAGATCCAAGAAAAAGGAAGAAAGTGCTTGGGTTATGCTCTGCCCATACAGTTGTGTGGTCCAAGGAAGCTATTAATAGTCATAGACTATTCCAAGTGACTCTAAACAGGCCTACGAAAGTGAAATGTGTATTGTACAATAGTTCAAATGAAATCTGGCACGAAGAAAATTGATAAAACAATGAAAGGAAGAATTTTAGTTTGATGGTGCTTCGCAGGAAAGCAAATACTTTTTCCACCACTCAATTGTAATGCCATCTGAGACTCAATATTAATGCCATATTCAGCGTCATACAAAAAAGAGGGCAAGAATGGACGGAAATATCTGTGAGCTCAACCAAGTGACTCAAGAAAATATGAACCGAGAACATTTGTCAAAAAACATACAGTAATCGACAGAAAGGAGTGATTTCGATGTTAGTTGGTAGCTACATGGCTTGGCTACATTGCTACTATTTTCGCGAAGAGGTGGAAAACAANCCCATACAGTTGTGTGGTCCAAGGAAGCTATTAATAGTCATTCTAGACTATTCCAAGTGACTCTAAACAGGCCTACGAAACTGAAATGTGTATTGTACAATAGTTCAAATGAAATCTGGCACGAAGAAAATTGATAAAACAATGAAAGGAAGAATTTTAGTTTGATGGTGCTTCGCAGGAAAGCAAATACTTTTTCCACCACTCAATTGTAATGCCATCTGAGACTCAATATTAATGCCATATTCAGCATCATACAAAAAAGAGGGGAAGAATGGACGGAGATATCTGTGAATTCAACCAAGTGACTCAAGAAAATATGAACCGAGAACATTTGTCAAAAAACATGCAGTAATCGACAGAAAGGAGTGATTTAGATGTTATTTGGTAGCTACATGGCTTGGCTACATTGCTACTATTTTCGCGAAGAGGTGAAAAACAGAATTTAGTACAACCCAGTGAGATCTAAAACCCGTTGATAAAGTCATTATCTTCATCGGCCATCCCCATTACCAAGCTAATGTGAAAAGCACTCCTTATTGTATCGAAAGTGCTCCCGTGGTTTTGAATAATTTTCAACGGTTGTTACTTCTGTGTCATTTCAAAAAATCCTTGTGGGGTCAATAAAAGTAGCACAAAAAGATAGCAATGTAGCCCGCTAAGCAACCATACAGGCTTTAACTCACTTATTTTGGCTGATTACTTTATTTTGTGTGACAAATTCACTCACTTACTGACGTCTCATCTTTCATTTAAAAAAATAACAATCGTCTGATAAAAATGACTCGAAGAGGAATGATATGACCAATATTTTCAATGAAGTAAGAACAAAAGATTTTTATTTTCATGAATAAAAGCAATATTTTGTACACTGTTCGCCTTATATAAACTATTCCAGGTCAAGCAAACGCTGAAAGTGAAGAAACATTTGCCACACAACTACCTTTCAGTGGGAGTGTCTTAATTTATCTTAATTTTTATCCGTCAATAAGTCTGTGCTTGAAACGTACTGCTTAAATTTCCGACATCAGTGACATCTTATAACAAAATATAGATAGATATATCACCTTTTGTTTCAATTCGAATATCTGTTTCTCCGCCTCTTGTCTAATCGTGTTATTTTCAAGCTGAAGATCCACGATTTCTTTCGAAAGCTACAAAAAAGAAAGACGGGAAACTTAAAGAAGATCAAGTTTTATCTTCTCCCAGTAAGAAAGCAGGGTAACCAACTTTCTGTACACATGCTCGACATCTTTAAATGCATTCCTTTCTGAGTCAACACTAGGTCAAAACAATAGCAGAGCATAGCTATCAATGACTCTCACCTCTTAGCTTTCCTACAAAAAGTCTTGATCAGGTGATATATTTATAAGAAATTTTTGATTGAGTGGTGTTATAGCTTTTATCACTGTCGTGCACATTCGAAAACTCTTCAGATTTCAAAGAAATTTATAAGAGCATAAAAATATCGACTGATCCAGACTCTTTTATAGAATAGCTAAAAGGTCTATGAAAGCACTCTAACACCAAAGTGATCTAGCAGTGTTTCAATTTTCAATTTTCAAGACCAATATTAGAAGAGATGTTTAGCATATGAGCCATAATATCCTTCCTTTCAGCGGAAGGCTTTAACAAAGGAGCCAAGGCATATACAGCATTGCCTAATGGTTAATCAAACAGAATTCCTCACTATGTAAGAAAAGTAGCAAGGTTACCTTCAGCTTTTCTTGCTCGGAAGAAACCATCCTTGATGACATATGGGTTTTCGAAGAAGTAAGTTCGGCATATTTTCTGTTTGCATCAGCTAAACGCTCTTCTGCCGCTTCTTGCTGCGTCTTGTAGTCTACCTTGAAAACAATTAGGAAAGCAATTCGACGGTAGACCTAAAAACGTATTATTCTTAATGACAAGAATTTTCATTTGGAAAGGAAAACTCAGTATTCTTTAATCTACCTTTGTAGATATCTTGTTACTTGGTAAAAACTAGGTTTGGGTCGACCGCATCGGCGTAGGGGAAGATAAAATTTAGGGGGGCTGCCCGACAAAAAAATCCATTGTTTGAGGAAGTTTTGCCCGACTTGAGGTGGATTTCTGCCCGATTATGGCTGATTTTTGCAAATTTTTCTGACATTGGGGGGGCTGCAGCCCCCCCTAGCCCCCTATCTCCTACGCCTATGGTCGACCGTCCAAATCTGGTCAATTTTGCCAAGCAGGATAAAAAGGGGCCCCCGGCTCTCAGTAAAAACACTGCTATCTGCGGTGTGAAATTGCTTAGAATCTCAGAACACTTTTTTAAGGAGTTAATCGACGGTAACGTGTCTTTCAGTGAGTTAGGAAATGTTCAGTTTATAAACAGGCAAAATTTCATTCGCTTTTTGGCCGTGTTTCTCGTTATTTCATTATTTTGGAGGTCATGCTTTTTTCCTTGGCCAAATTAACAAAGTTTGGACGCTCGATCAAAATCTCTTTTCTGGCAAGTAAAGATGTCCATAGGAAAAACAACAGCCGTAGAATACATACATTCTTATCTTTCAGTTTCTGTACTTTCAATTCCATTGCAGCCATTGATTTTTTCAGTTCTTCGATATAAACTTTGTCTTTGCCTCTTTCTTCAGTAGTCACTGTTTGTATCCGTTTCAAGATAAAACGATACCTTCGCAGCAGATTCTATAAACATTAGAAAATTCTTGTTTAGAGGAAATCATTTCAGGTGCAAAAAAAAGTTAAATATAAACGATTCAACTTGCTTACTACTTTCTTCTGACATTTGCAAATTGTCAGACCAGAACAAAACTTGACATTAACCAGTCGAAAGAAAGTATCTAAAAAATCCTAGTCCTTCATCAAGTTCAAACACGGATTCTTAACAAATACTTATCTACTGTAACAATAGCCGGCCGACCAAAATGATGATGTAATCTGTATCAAATTACACAGCTGTTGTTTTCATAATCCGGATCACAGGGAGCCAAAGAAACCAAAACATTTACTACTAAAGCTATAGTTAGAGTATAGTAAAACGGTTCATAATAACTGCAACTAAATCATGCATTAGATTAGAAGCCAAAAATTTCGGACGAATAAATTTTGGACAACATATTTTCGGGTGTTTTTTCACGGAATTTTGGAAGTTTTTACAGAAATAACGGAAGACCAAAAAACTGTTCATTTTCAGTTTATTTTCGCTTATTTCACACAAAAAAGTCTTACATTTATAGATCTTGCTTCATTTTAGGGTTGCTTTGTCAGAAATTTCCAGAAATGACTATTGTTTGAGAATGATGAGAATTAGCCTGCGTCCGAGGCTAGATGAGAATGATTGCTGAGATGAATTTAGCTAAAGAAAATATAATATTTCTAACTAATTTAACACTCTCACACATTCCTGTTCAATGCAAAGCGTTTCATGAGCAAGATATTACGTTTTTAAACAATGGAAATGTTTTGCTGTGATTTGCACATGCTGCAAAATTTTTGGACACTAAATATTTCGGACAGCAAAAATTTCGGACATTAACATTTTCGGACGTATGAAATGTCCGAAAATATTAACGTCCAAGATTTTTGGCTTTTAATGTACTCAATATTAGTAAGTTAACTTTATTCATCAACTTCAGAGCGAAATTCAAATAAATTACCTTGTAGTTTGGTGTATTCTGTATCGGATAGTTGACGATTCTTTTGAGCCTCATAGCATATCTTAATATCATTGAAGATGCTGCTGTTTTGATTGGCTTAAATGTCACCAGGCAGTTTGTGATGCAATTGCCGCCAAGGACGTCAGTAAGCAGTGTTGTGAGTACAGATTCTCTACGAATAAAGAATATAGAATAAATTTGAAACAGAAAGGCCAACATTTTAACGATTATTATCAGAGCCGAAGAAGCTTGCAATGAACCATAGATGAAATAATTCGTAGATAGGATCACCGCAACACGATGAAAAACAACATGGAATATGCATTATCCATTTAATGAATATGAATCTGCCAAATGTTTCGTCCTGCCATGCAGAACTTCTTCATGGCTGTAATAGGATAGCCTACAAATTAAAAGTAGGGACCACGCAGCTATTGGGCTAGCAGGGGTTAAAGCCCACCTATTTTTTCAAATTATACTGCAGAATTTTCCAAAACATAGAAATTACTGTTTGATGAGAATGAAGTCATATGTTTCGTTGACTTTCTTACAACTACGAGTTTTAAGCGAAGAGAGTGTTGACTCTAGGCAGGAGAAGTTGCTTTCTTTACAAAACCTTAGGAAAGAAGCATTGAAAACTTAAAATTCAATTTTAGGCTTTGGTCTAACTTCAACAATTTCAATGCTGCCTGACAGCAATACATCGTTACAAATGCAAATTGGACCATTCACTTCAAGCTTTAAATGCAGGCCATTTAAATGAGAATCGACGTTTTCTCAAAAGCAAATTGTGAATAAATAAAAGAAACCTTTATTTCCATACAGAGCACTTTCGAACGTTGTAAAGGACATAGTGTGGAAAATTCTACCAGGGACAACCCCCAGACCCACGTGTTTGCTTGCGTTGCTCGTAACTTAGCCGCCCACCAACTTTAAGACCACTCCGCGGTGCATGGTTAAAAGATACACTGGGTGAGCAAAAAAGGTGAAACATTGAAAAAAATAGTCAACATTTGGTTAGATTACCAAACTAGGAAATTTCTTATGTGCGATTTTGCTGAGGACCAAATCAATTTAACACAAATTGCAAACTTGCCACCTGATATTTTTTGGGATATTTGGGTCATAACAACTGCTTTCCCAATGTTAAGCACTTCATTAAGCAACTTGCATCTAAAATAACTGTTTTACAATTAACAAGGATTTCAAAAGGGTTTATAACAGTAGAATTGAAGGGGCTCCTTCGCCAAACTGTAAACAAATCTGTAATATCCGCACGTGTCCATTGTTCTCCATGGTTTACTGCAGTTTGTTTGATGGCTTCACCCAAGCCAGCAAAAAGTGCTAGTTAAAAATCTACTTATATCCAAGCAATCGTAAAAGATATGAACATTTGGTTTTTTCCCCTGTAAAGTACAAAGATTTATCTTCAAAATGATGCTTTCATTTTCGAAAAATCAGGTAAAAATCTGTGTGATATTGCCTGTTAAAAAACTTCAAAATCACTGTATCAACCGAAATTTGGAGACGGAGCCCCTTTCAAACAAAGTTACTAGAGTTTCTGCCTTTCCGTTTAATCCAAAAAGATATGTCATAGTCATTTAACGACCTTAATTGATAATTTGAGAAACATAGGCATTTTAGTAAAGATCCTTACCTGTAATTTGGCACTTGATATTTCGAATTGATCTCAGCTAGTTGTATAATCACATTACCAAATGCAGATATGCTTCTTGAGTTGCTATCTGGCCTTGAATTACCATTTGTTGGAATTGATAATAACTTTTCTGCTCCTGGTAGCTTGAAGATTCGGAACCATGATGTTAATGGCAAGGTTTTACCAAACAACAGCTACAAAAGATATACATCTTTTTGAAAATACTAAATCTAAAATGCCAGAATGAAATTTAAATAACGGCAAAAGAGTTTTAGCTTCCTTGAGGTTACAAATTCTCACAGTTACAAATACTTGGGATCAAATATAGTAACTAAAAGAGCAAAAGGGACCACCTCTAAAAGGGACATCATGGTAACAAGGTCTCCTCGCTCCAGACCTATTTAATGCTATCCATTCTATCAAAACGTAGAGGTGTTTGTTTTGTTTCTTCTTAACTTGTAAATATCTATATTACATTTTTAGTTATATAGTATCAATTTAAACGCATTTTATCATCATTCATCATTCTAAAAATTTGTAATATTTTTATAATCTGTTGTATAACTTAAAGATCAATGTAACTTTTGATTCTGACATCAAGTGAATACTAAAACTTAATACTTAACTCTCTGACATAGCATCTTAAGAGATTTCATGACCAGGATGTCCTATAAACATTGTGCCCTGTTTATGTGGCTGTGCATGTGCAGAAAAGTGAGAAAAGCTGTAACTTTTATAGTCAAGATTTTATGAAGCAGGTGTCCCCACAGGGGGTCCATGAGTTTCAATAAAGACTGTAGTTTTGGTTCCTTTGGCTCCCTGTGATCCGGATCAGGAAAACAACAGCTGTGTAATTTGATACACATCATTGTTCAGATAACAAAAAAATTTTCTCTGTAACAATAGCAGGCATGCAGACCGCAATGATGATGTAATCTGTATCAAATTACACATCCTGCTGATTTCATAATCCAGATCACAGGGAACCAAAGACACCAAAACTACAGTCTTTACTGAAACTCCTGGACCCACTATGGTGTCCCAAGGAAAGTATTTCTGTTTAAAAAATCACCAAAAATTGAAGTTTCTTTATAACTTGTTTTGTCAATGGCACAAAAATATTTACAGATGATAAAATTTTTGTTTTTATTACTAAAAAGTAAATAAATTACACATTGAAAACCTTTATTTTGAGCAACACTTTTCAAGCAAAATAGTCAATCTTGCCTAAAAGTCTTGAATTTTTCATCAGCCTTGAAGTCTCCAATAATAGTGTGCATTTCTTTCTGTCAATTATTACCAAATCAAAGCTTAAATTACATAAAGAAACTGATCTGGCAATCATGAGTGCTTTTTGCATTATGCTGCAAAACCAGGCTGCCCTTAAAAACAGCTATAATTTGCTAATTTTAAAACAGATTACAAGATCAGTTATATCTGGTAAAATAATTTGGTCCTTGAAACACTGCATTTGACAAAACAAACAATTTGAAGATTGACTGTGTTATCAAATTTTGATGATTTCATACAGGAGTATTTGGTTTGGGAGACTTGGTATATCATTGCATAGGATAGGCCTCAACTTAGAGTGTGATAACTAGTTTGAGTCAATCCGATAATTGGTTGCTCATTTATAGCACAAGAAAGTTAAAAGAGTGGTTTGCTTCAAAAGGAATTATACCTTGAATTGCTTCAATTGTTCTTGAAATGACTCTTCTTTTGCAGAATCAGTCCTTGCATTGCATTCTATCCCAAGTACTTTGTATCAAAGACAAGGAAATGGAGCACATGCACGCTTATTTTGGAGATGTGGCACAACTTTGTCATTTTTACCACATATCTATTATATATTTTTTATCAGGGTCATGCCTGTGCGTCTTTTATTCTTTTCAAAAGCAGAAAACTGAAAATTGAAGTTTACAGGTGCTTTGGAAACTGTCCATGACACAAATCATTGCAAGGCCCTTTTTCAAAATCTATGAATTTGGGTGCACTGTAAATTTCGACTTTGCAAACTTGCATCTCCGGTGTTTGGTGTACGATTTTTAAATGCATGGTTTGCGCATCTAAGTTCAAGATTGACAAATTTAACTGTGAACTCGGACAGTAAAGATATCTAATCGTTTTGTTCCTATTTTCAGTCAAAAGGGGGTACTTTTTTCTGAGACACCCGGTAGTCACTAGCTCACTCAAAGCTTCATCAAGAGTGTTTGCCACCCCAAAAGGTTCAGCTTATTCGTCTGGGTTTTATTAGTCATAGTTTGAGCAAAAAGGTAAATTCCCATCATTCTTACTCAGTAGTCTGGGCCAGAAACCTGGGAAATAATTCTGATTGGTAAAGCATTTGAAACTGACATACAATAGGAGTTAGGTATCATTCATCTTTTTGGTTTCATGCTAGATAATCAGTCATTCTTATCTATTGAAACAATATTTACATACTTTTATCTTTATCAATCTTTTCTAAAACAATAAATTATCCTGCTCTGCCATAGGGTAATAAAAAAATAAAACAACAGTTTCCTTTCGGCAGCACCAAAAATATGAACTCCTTTGGCCTCTAGATTTTCTTTCATTGCCATCAGAAACATTTTAGTATGGGCTCAAGAAAATGTGGTGTGAAATAATGAATGAAGTCATACTGTAAGTCTGATAGAAAGACACAAGAAACTATTCAAACCTTAGTAAGTTCAAATTGGATCAGCATGGTTGAGTCTTCTGAGGGAGATGAATTTTCTTGATTCCAAACAGCTGGATGTTTCAATGCAGTTTCAAGCATAGTCAGACAATCTTTGGCTCCAACTATCTCAAGTTGGATCACATTCTTGAGGATGATGCCTTCCAGCTCATTTTCATACAAGCATGGGTTCCCTAAAAAGTTTTTAAAGATTACCAGTACAGTAAAGTCCTTGTGCCGATTAACATGATGAGAATTTTTTACACTGTGATGACAATCCTTGAGCAATATGAAAGACTGTAAATTTTTCTAAACAAGGATTCTTAGGCTTGAAAATCATGTTAATGTGACGTGCAATGCCACTAGCTGTCAACTTTCACAAAAATATCCTTTGCCATAAAGTCACCTAACATGGAAACGTTGATTTTCAATTTTTCCAAAAGAATTTTGTTGCCATCAGCCTCCCATAAAACTCTTATCAAGAATGCAACAAAGAAATTCACCTTTGAATGCTGTGCAATCTTTATATCCCCCTTTTTATACAGTATCTAGTTGTCTAAACGTTTGTTATATCTAAACTGCAAAAAAGGAATAGATTTTGCTTTGTCTTCTCCAAAATAATACCCAATTCATCATCCCACAAACCAGTCACAAAGAAAGTTGAACTTTTGGTTCCAATAAGCTTATATTTTATAAAACTTCCCTGCCTCTGGCAACCATGCAAGAACCTTCTGCATGGACAACATGATCATAATCAATAATGGCTTGTAGCATATCATTATAAAACATAAACAAGAAGAATGAGTGGACCAATGTTGGATCCTTGGGGAACACCACATGAAAAAGTTTATAGGGAAAAGAGCTCTTTTTCCTATAACTAGCCAGGAGTATCCGATTTTGAGGACAACGGAATTGTTAACATCAAGATGGATTATTTTTTTAGAAAATGGGGTCAATAGTGTTGAAAGCCTTTTGTAGATTGATTAAATCATGCCAGTACACATGCCTCCAACAAAGCCCAGAAAAATTTCTAATCAGTGGGAAATGAAGGGCATGTGTCAGTTAAGTGATGTGAACAAAATATAAATTGGTATCTGAAAAGCTTTTACTTAAAGAATTCAAGTATTTTTGCATTTGACATGACTAGTTTTTCACTTATCTTAGAGATTTGTGGCAATAACATTGGCCAATAATTTTTGGATCATCTTTTGATTTTCTTCTCATACATATGCAACATCACAAGTCCAAGATGAGGAGATCATGCAGGTGGAACAGTAAATGCTAAAGCATGTAACAATGGAACAAACTTTATTGTTGGCTTCCTTTCGCTAAAACAACTGGTTTAATCTGCCAGGGACCAGTCAGGGACCTCGCATACCTCCAAGCTCTTCCTCATTTGTAGCTGCGATGAGATCTGTCATCTTGTCCCTTCTTATTTCCAACACTGTCATCTTAATTGTCATTTTCTCATCTTGTGGGCTTCCACCACCATCAGAGGGCCTCTTGAATAATTCATTTGCCAACAGTGTAATCAGTCCAGAATTCTTCTTTGACGTAAGGATATTCCTGGCATCTCCACCAAATAAAGTGTTGCTTTGTCCAGAGTTACTTTCCCCAAAAACAACAACAGCAACATTATGTCCATTGAAAAATGGCGTTAACAGTTCAGCAAAACATGCTTGATAAACTTCCTCATTCTTTTTATTGCCTTCAAAAACATGATCAAAGTCTTCTACTGTAGCTGTTTCAATACCATTAGGAGACACTGACACTACGCCTTTCTTGCTATTGCCTTCTGTGTCTTGAGTACTTTGACGGCCTAACTTGAACTTTTCACCATCTTCGCCCTTTTCGTGCTGTCGAATTCGCAAAAATACCCTCACGTGTGACATTTTTCAACGCTCTGATTTTACCAGCGTATCTTCAAGCAAACTCTTCTTTATTTTCATTCCATGGTATCCTCAATTTTGAACATTTTCTTCCATTTTCAAACGAGGAGATTCAGTGGAGATTTTCCAAAATCTAAAAGATTTTATTTTGATCTTTGACTCGAAACGAATTCGAGGCGCTTGGAACCATAGCAACGCACAACCGCAACAACAATATTGTAGGGAAATTTGGCGCGAAAATGTGTTTGCACCAAATTTTCCGACTAACAGTTTTGATCAGAACACGTATTTTTTTCTTCTTTAACAGACACACGAGAAGATCAGTCAGTACATTTCCTTGTCGCGGAGACAAGAGCACAAAGGAAACCAAGAACCTGCTAAGAATCTTCCAGATCACCAGACATTTGTTCACGCATATGCTCTGGAGCAGGCAAACATTAGAACGACTAGACGAAGCAGTTGACGCTTTCATCAACAATAACTCAAGAGTTCAGGGAGCAGCTTCTATGTCTACAGTCTAAGGAGAACAAAAGTGTGTGTAGGTGAGCTCTCATGAGATAAGAAAATTGTGAACGCTTATTCTCGTTAGAGATTACAAGAAATAGCAATCGATCTCGGTGGCAAAAGAAGAAATTTTAAAGGAAGCATTTTTATGAGATCAAAGAAGATATTGTAACTGGATATTCTCTGGAGGGGTAACAAGAAATATCTTCAGCAGAAACTAAAATATTTGCCAGAAATTTATACTACATTTTGAAGAGTTGAGGGAGTCTTTGGTTTCCTCTTAGAAATTTACGACAATTTGAAGAAGAACCGCAAAGGAAGAGCCTTTAGACAAACCGTGAAGATGTCGACATCAAATGCAAATAGTACCGAATTCTGTCCCTCCTTACTAGCTATGTCAATACCATCAGCATATCTAGTAACATTTGCAGCCCTTGTTGTTGTGATGGTGATCTTCACAGTGGTATCAAATTCATTGTTGATTCATGCCTTACGCAAAACAAAGCAACTAACAACAATAACAAACAAACTGATCTTATTGATGAACATCTCAGACTTGATCACAGGCGTTGTGGCATACCCCTGCATTGCCTTCTTGTATTTCACGATTTCAATCTTCAGAAGCTGCAAATTCGAGTTAACCATTCAACTCATTACATTCATGCCTGCCTATTTCTCTTTCTGGATGTTGATGGGAGTCGCCGTTGACCGATATCTCCAAGTAACGAAGCTCACTCGTTACAACTTGTATANTAACATTGGCAGCCCTTGTTGTTGTGATGGTGATCTTCACAGTGGTATCAAATTCATTGTTGATTCATGCCTTACGCAAAACAAAGCAACTAACAACAATAACAAACAAACTGATCTTATTGATGAACATCTCAGACTTGATCACAGGCGTTGTGGCATACCCCTGCATTGCCTTCTTGTATTTCACGATTTCAATCTTCAGAAGCTGCAAATTCGAGTTAACCATTCAACTCATTACATTCATGCCTGCCTATTTCTCTTTCTGGATGTTGATGGGAGTCGCCGTTGACCGATATCTCCAAGTAACGAAGCTCACTCGTTACAACTTGTATATGAACGACTTCCGGATGAAGCTGATCATTGCCGGCGGGCTCTCATTATCAGTCGGAACCTCAGTCATTTCGACCGTATTCTCCTCATCTTTCTGGCTCAAAGTTTGTCTTAATCTATCCAATATATCAAGCGTCATGATGATGTTTTTTATCTACACACTGGTTTTTAAAAAAATCCGCACTCACCCTCAGGTTCCTGGCCAGAAGCAAAACAGAGCAAGGATGCGACAAATGCTCACCGGTGCGAGAACTGTACGATTCCTTCTCGGAGCGTTGTTCGTTCTCTATTTTCCATACAACATCATTTCGACCGTCTGGGCATACTACAAGTTTTACCTGAAGACCGAGCCAGGCCTTCTTCTTGATATCCTCGAGCTGATCTCGTATCTCATCGTCTTTTCAAACGCAGGAATAAATGCCTTGATTTATGGGTACGGCAACTCGGCCCTTCGCAGCTACCTTATTCGCCTGATTACGAAGAAGTCATCAGAGAAAGAGTTTACCATGGAACAGGCGCGGTCTGGCCGGGGTGGCAAAGTGGCGATCGCCCCCGAGCCCTCAGACATGTAAAGTTAAAAAAAGATACGGGCCCTTTTCGCAAAAGTTGGAAGAGACCTGAGACAATTTATATAATTTGAATTAATGGGGAATTTCATTATCACGTAGAAATGAAGCAATGGTGACTACAGATAAGTTCTTAATCTCTGCAGACAGTTTCAGAATATTTCTCTGAAATTTGTCTTTCTGCTAAATTTGAATTGGCCTATAAAATAAAAACAATTCAAAAGTGTTCTCTAATTAGCTGATGTCAGTCATTGTAGGACCCTAAATATGACTGCGGGCTACGTCAATCTCACTCAGTTCACTAGAAACATTTTCAGGAAGTTCATTGCATGGTCTCCCCCTGCCCCCTCTCTGTCCCATGAACATGTGAGGACCTGCAACCATAAGAGCTTAAACATAGAGTGCAGTCCTCCCCCCCCCCCATGGCTCCCATGACCTCCGTATAGGCTCTATATGGAACCCCCATTGTACCATCAGCAAGGCATCTTTTAGGGAAATTTAACTAGTGAGCCAGACTAACCACGAGGGCCTAATTCCCGGGGCA
This sequence comes from Aurelia aurita complex sp. Pacific, assembly GCA_004194395.1. NCBI lineage: Eukaryota > Metazoa > Cnidaria > Scyphozoa > Semaeostomeae > Ulmaridae > Aurelia > Aurelia aurita complex sp. Pacific. The sequence continues at coordinate 18,256 of REGL01000743.1, read as the reverse complement.
AAAAGAGGTGCAGGGTGTCCAAGCCAGACCAAAAACTCATAGCCCCAAAAGAACTTTGCGTAGACCCAGACCAAAACTCTTGGGCTTGATGCAGACCCAAAATATTGAAAGCAGTTTTGTGATCCACCCGATATTTTACATGATTAGACCCAAAATGTCAAAATAGACTAAAGTAGCTGAGCATGTTCTCAGTCAGATCTCTCACAAAACTATCAAGGTTTCCTTGTCGCTAATGAGCTAATGGCAAGCATAATATTGGGAGATGCATTCTAAGCCAAAGTAAAGGATCTTTCCTCGACATTTTTCTCGTGCTCTGACTTATAGGACAACTGTCACAAAACTATCAAGGTTTCCTTGTCGCTAATGAGCTAATGGCAAGCATGATATCGGGAGATGCATTCTAAGCCAAAGTAAAGGATCTTTCTTCAAAAATTTTTCTCCTGCCTGATTCATAGCATAACTGTCACAACACTATCAAAGTTTTCTTGTCACTAATGGCAAGCATGATATTGGGTGATGCATTCTAAGCTAAAGTAAAGTGCGTGGCCCCAAAAATTTTCCTGGGAGCTTCGCCCCCAGACCCCCTCCTTTCAATACCGTCCCATTTAAAGGGGCTGTGCCATATTTTTGTAAACAAACCAAGTTTGCGGGACACTGCGCGCTTCGTATCAAATGACACAAATGATCAATGGCGGACTGTTGTCATGCAGCTTCGAAGCTCGAAGCAGATTGAAATTAGAGCGGTTATTGGATTTTGCGGTTTCTTATTTTTCATGGATGATATTTAGTACGATGTTGTTGGTCTTGACGAAGATAAAAAACTTGGTTCAAGTGAAACAGAAGATGAGACTGACGCTTCGTTTTCCGTAGAAGCGGCGGCAGAATTTGGCATAAATTTATGGGCCTAAATTACGTCTCTCAGGCTCTCTCAGGGTGCAGGGCAAGGAGGGAGCATCAAGTATTGTTGAAAATTTGATCTGGGAGGCAGACCTTTTGCCTGTATTACAGGGAAATCACCTGGAGAACTTCAGGTCTGGCCATTCAAGGGGAGCCATAGCTCTTGCTTCCCTCCAGAGGCTCCCCTCAAATGCAAGAGGGGAGCTGTAAAGTCGCTCTTCTGAACTGTTCAAAGAGAAAAATTGCTCTGTTTGAAATCATTGTTCTTTAGTCTTCTATCGGTTCAATTAGGAAAAGTTCACTTGAAAATTACGAGGAGGAACAATTTACTGCTCCCCTGCTAAAAGTTTTATGCCCAAGCCTGGCCTGGAAATGCGCTAATTTTTGTTGAAAAAAAATTGGTCATGTTGAATCATTTAGGGCCTTTCATA